>CAAKHC010019608.1:8255-20735 GCA_901007825.1 Macroramphosus scolopax | reverse complement strand
AATTATTTCAACATTTTGAATGAGTTTGATATAGTTTATCAAGAAAACCCAGTGTGAGTATGACGTTGTGAGAGAGGATTGATTAATTATTAGAGAAGAAGAAAATAATACGATCATTACTTAAATGTTGAAACCTTTCAGGCCTCTAAAAATGATTAAAAAACAAAAGATTCTGAGACTGATCATCCCTTTTATGTTGATGTTGATTAATAACATTTGCAGCAATTCTTGTCTAAAAAGTGTTAAATTCGAAAACGAAAGTTCAGGATCCAGTGGTATAGAACAACTGTTACCATCCTTTTTGGTTTGTAGAGCACGTGCAGTCCTGTCACCCATTGTATGTATATATTTGTTTTTCTTAACACTAGTAGTGTCAGAAAACCCTGTTGCACTGTCCATGTTATTTGAGATGTAATAAGATGATGTGTGTCTCTTAGTTTGACCAAAAGGAGAAGACAACGTTTCTTGGCCAGAGGAAAGACTACTGGGATTACTTCTGCGCCTGCCTGATTAAGATTAAGGGAGCTAATGATGGCATTCGTTTTGTTAAGTCCATCCCAGAGGTAATCCTCCTGTGCAATAGACTTGTCATGGCGTGCAACACAAGCACAGACACAAATACACTGTGACTGTATAACCATGTAACTAATCCTCCAGTCAGTCCTGTAAGACTCACACACTTGCACCTACGTTTTCTTCGTCATCTGATATCCTGGGAATTCACCGCGGTGAGCTTCATAAAACAAATTTTATAGTCAAATTTGTCACATATTTCCTCTCCTAGTTTTCTCTTTATTTGACTTGTAGCTTGTTAAACCCTTGACTGCACGTCATGTTTAGCTTTTTAATGCATTAAATTATCCTAAGAAGTACTGTTAAGATTGAGTGCTAAATAAAATGTTTTTTTTTTATCTTGGGATAGTTGTGTTTAAAGGACAGACTTGTTTCACTAAAAGAACAATTCATCTGATCTATTCAACACACGAGGTGTTTAGACTGTAATGAAATTCATTGACTGTCTGTTGGACCATTATACTTGTTGTTATTGGGACTTTTGGACTTTGATAGTCCTTCTAGTTTCAATAAGGTGTACTGGCTCAAATATATTATGTGTATAGACTGTGTAAAATACCGGGACAAGAGCCTCTGACTCTTTAAAGTGATTCAAAGTTAAGGAGCCTTCAACCTGCATTCTCTGTATTGGCCAGCAGATGGCAATTGGTTGCAAAGAGAAATACAATTGTATAGAATTCTTTGAGATAATAACTCTACTTCTCACTTAATTTATCACATTGACATTTTCCTTATGATTGTTTGGTCTCAGTTGCAAGGGTTTAGGCGTTAAGAGACAGCCAGATGTTGATTTAGTAAATTAAAGTTAGAGCCAAACAGATGAGAAAGCTGTGTTTGCTTTAAGGGTGAGGCTACCTTGTGACTGTTGTCTCATTTAATCAGTCAGTCAATCTTGGTTAGCTCCAAATTAGGTCACTTGTTGCTCCAAAGAAACAAGATGCTGATGGCCAACATGTCAAACTGATGGGTGATTTAATGTTGGCTCAGGCCGCAGGCTGTTTATGATCTAAGGTTCAATTTTTAAATGGCATTGGAACACACATCCTCCACCCAGCTGACTGCTAATTATATGTTGGAAACGCTACTTTTCTTCTTTTACTCTTCTTGTGTTTAGTCCATCAGTCACAACAAACACCAGGGAGGTTCTGAGCTGGTGTCCTCATGGTAGATCTGTGAGATTGTCTTTCCTAAATCCCACCATCTGCTAACATAAGGGAGAGTTTGTGCTTACAGACTGATACTTGGGATTAGGCGTCTATGCAGCGACAACCTTTTATCCTCAAACATTTTAGAATTCCCTGTGTTGGGATCTGTTCTAACTGAACACAAGTTTACAGAGTAAAGTTAATATTTCAGCTCATAGATTGTTGATTCATGTTTGCTTTGGACTGTTGATTAGACAAAACTTGAAAACTGGGGAAAATATGAAGGACTTTTTTTCTATTTTCTTAAATTTAAAGGACGTTAAAGATACTTGATCGAGGAAATTATGGACATATTTAATTCTGACACATCTTTCTGGAAGCAGAAACTACAATGTCCACCTTGGTTTGATGTGATGTGTGTGTGTGTGTGTATGACTGTAAATGTGAATGTAAATCAATACTTTTGTGTATCCTCAGTTAAAAACATCTCTGGGGAAAGGCAGGGCCTTCATTCGTTACTCACTGGTTCACCAGCGTCTTGCAGACACACTGCAGCAGTGTCTGACAAATCACAAGATCACAAGGTGAGAGGACACGCACACGCACATGCACATGCACACACACACGCACCACTACTATGTTTACTGGAATTGTTTCATAGGAATTGAGACTCCCTCTTCCTGATTCATGTCATATTTCTGGTTTAACAGAGAACACAGCAGCTGATCTCAGACACCCACATTCTCTACTCATTTCCTCAGTCTTTGATCAAACCGAACCAAAGTTGTTGATTTATTCAACCGGGGTGGAATACAAAAACAATTGTAACCTTACTGAAGTGAAAGTAAATCCTCCCAGAATCAGTCATAGTTCCTTTAACTTCTTAGTTTCTATAATTGTTTGTTGTTAGTGGCATAATAGAAACAGTCTAACAAAATTAATTCTTATTTTTAGATATAATCATAATAAGATATTTTAAAATCAATTAATAAATTGCTAATAATTTTATTTTGAATATTTTACATCATGTCTTGTTGCCTATTTCATGTTTCATTGTTCAGATCGTTTGAAGTGGATCGTATTGTAACTGTTTTTATTCTTCCCGTGCAGTGACTGGTATTACGCCCGCAGTCCCTTCCTCAAGTCCCACCTGACTGCTGACATAATAAACCATCTGTATGAGCTCAACCAGATCCAGTTTGATGTTGCAGCCAGAGGTTACGATCTCGATGCAGATTGGCCCAGCTTTGCAAGGTAACCGATGCCTTCAGCTGTCCGCTTCGCTTGTCAGCATAGCGGCTAAGGTTTCCCTGAAACGACCAGAAAATGTTGAATTACAACTTTTTTACAAGCCAAAAAAAAGGATGATGCAATTCACTGTCCGATAACTGTCAGAAAGTCTCTTTAGGTTTTAGACATCAGATTGATGTCATGACCTTATTGTTTGTCTTACTTGGAGTTCTATTCATTTGTTTTATGTGTTAACATTTTTGTATTTTGTTACGTCAAAGACGGACGTTAGGCTCCGGCTCATCAGCGTTCCTGTGGAAGCCTCCCAGCCGATGCTCCAGCGTCAACAGTCTGGTTAGCAGCTTCTCACACACACAGGTATAAACAACTGATCTAAATGCTCTTATTATTTTTAAATGTGACTAAAGAATGAAGCCCCTGACGAAAACTCTGTTTCATCGACTCTCCAGGTGCAGGACTTTCTCCCGATCACAGACTTGAGCCACTGTGTCCTGGGGGAACTGGGAGAAGCCTCGCCTTGCAGCATAGCAGAGAATCTTCGCATCGAGCTCGACCAGTCCGAGCTGAGACAGCAAGAGCTCCTGGTACACGTTGAGGAATTAGGCAAAGAGGCAGCTGAGCTTAAAGATGTAGTGAAATGCCTTCAAGGCCAGCTATTAGTAGCTCAGAAGACCTTTGGCCACTCGTTATCATCAGAACTCACAAATCACACAGACGCCTCTAATCAGGACGGAGAAAATCCCCATCAAACCTGCAGGGAAGCAGTAAACGGGGAAAGACTCGCAGCTGCTGAGGACAAGAATATGGAGCTTCTGTCTAAGTTGGACGAGGCTCTTAAAGAAAAGGGTCAACAAACAGCTAGCTATCGTGACTCGGCCTGGAAAATCCAGGAACTCCTGGATAAACTCAAGACTGCTGAGGAGGAGAGGTTGGAGGCGAAGAGAGAGGCGGAGGACAGGGCCAGGAGTTCTGAGCGTCTGTCTCAGGAACTCAAACTCAGGGAAGAGGAGCTGAGGAACAGCACGGAGAAGCTGGCTGAAGTAAAAGCTCGGGCCCATGATGAGCGGGAAGTGGCCCTCAAAAGGTTGGAGGAGCTCCAAGGTGCAGTTGGTAGAATCCAGGGAGCGCTGACGCTGAAAGAGAAGGAGACGGGGAACCTGAGAGCACAGCTTCAGGATCTGCAAGCCTCACTGGAGTGCAGAGAACGACAAGCAGAGGAGCTGAGGAAAAGAATACAAGAAGAGAGGGAGGAGATCGGGCAGAGATTCTGCTTCAGTAGTAGCCAGAACGAAGCACTAGAGAGTCAGATCATGGATTTAAGAAGAACCCTGAAGAGCAAAGATGAAGATCTTTCAGTCAGTTCAGAGAGAATCAACCATTTAGAGGAGCAGTTGGAAAAGATAAATGCCGAGAAAGAAAGTCTGATCTCTAAACTCGCTGATTCTGAAGTCGGCTCCTCTGATCAAACAGACAATCTCATGGAGATAAACGCTAAGCTTCTACAAGCAGTTCAAAACAGCGAAGAGAGCTTTACAGAGCTGACTGAGAGCAGAGCAGCCTTGTTAGACCAGCTGACTTCCTTGAGGGCTTCTGAGAAGCACTTAAAGGGAAGGATAGAAGCTGGAACGCTGTGCGTGGAAGACCGAGAGAAGAAGCTCTTGGATGAAAACCTGCATTTGGAGGAGGTTGTACAGAAGGCACTTTGTCAGAAGGAAGTAACAGATGCACAGTTGAAGCGGATTGAGCATGAGAACGTGGAACTTCTTCAGGGTCAGTCCTTGTTGAAGAAACAGTTAGCTAAAACTCAAGAGGAACTTGACTCCGTTGCTGCCAAAGCTTCAAAGCTGGACAAAAATCTCACCGTGTCCCAAAGAACTCAAGCAGAGTTACTGGAAAAAATCCAGGAAACTGAGGCGAAGCTCAGAGACCGGATCGTTACATGTGGTCTTCTGCAGGCTCGAGCCGAGGAGCTGGAGAGCAGCACCGGGGAGCTGCACGATGAAAAAGGAGCTTCAGAGAGCAATGAGAAAACGCAGAAGCTTCACCATGATGAGCATCAGACGTCCTCTGTAGAAGCCAAAGAGGCCCCTTTCAGACTGGTGATCGCTGAGGCTCAACTGGAACTTAACCTGAGAGAAATAGACCGGCTCAGGGAGGAGGTGGTGGAGCTCAGAGCTCAGCTGTTGTCGGGGACGGAGGAGAGGATAAAAGTTCAGGCCCTCCAGGAGGTGACAGAGGCCTCCAGAGAGGACCTCCGTGCCTTAGCAGAACAACTAAAGGGCCAAGTGGAGGAGCTAAACCGCCGGCATGTAGATGAAATTCTCCGTTCGCGGGAGCGAGAAGAGGCTCTTGTCCGTGAGCGAGACGGTGAGGCTCAGGCTCGCGTGGGTCTGGCTGCAGAGGTGACGGCCTCAAGAGAGGAGCAACGTAAACTTAAGCTGCGTTATGAATCCTTATATGTGGAGAACAGTGAAGCCAGGGAGGCTCTTCACAGAGCCAACACAGAAACAGCTGAACTCGGTGTGCATGTGTGTATGTTAACCGCTGAGAACGAAGAGGCTCGTCTGCGCTGGGAAGGTTTGTCGACGAGGCTGCAAGAGTCGGAGGAGGAGGCAGCGCGGGAGGCAAAGAGAATGAACACTCGCATCGAGGAGCTGCATCAGGAGAAACAGCAACTGCTCGACAAGGTCCATCACAACGAATGTCTGTTGGCAAGCAAGCAGGAGCTGCATGAGGAGCTGAGCAAGGCCAAGCAGGATACTGAAAGCCTGCAGGAGACGAGCAATGAGGAGATTCAGGCACTCCAGATTCAACTCAACAGCCAAGCTATCAGCCACGGCAGCCGACTCCAGGTCAGCCACAAACACATCAGCTCCAAAACATTCAGTCTACTTCAAAGACTAAAGTAACTGCTTTACACGTAACCATGTATTAATATAATTCCAAGACCTAACTAACACAGGCTGACTACTGCTTGTCACTCAGTGAATGAAACCTTAGCAATGAGAAACTGCATTTTAACACAACGGCTGTGAGTTGAGATGAGGAGACGGCTAGCTTAAATCACCACGGAGCGGTGCGGTCCTCTTCCCGCTGACTCATCAACAGAATGAAATGCTCCGGCGTCCTGTGATTGCCACTCGTGCCAGCAGCAGCTGCTGTTGCTCTGCCAAAGCTTTCTGTTGCTCTAAGTGCATGTAATTGTAGCGCTTGTATTGTCAGCGAATCGGCAAATAATCATCAGTGCGTTAATAAAATATTTGAAACCTTTTGCTCTAAATCGTCTGTGCGATGAAACTTGTGTTGTGTGTTCTCATCCAGTGCGCGGACGACGAGTTACAGGAGGTGAGAGTTCAGCTGGCGACTGAGCAGGAGAAAGGGGTCGACCTGGAGAACAAAGTCAAAGAGTTAGAGGTGAGAGGTCTCAAACAACACAGTGAACATTAAAGTGCGGTTGGAGAGTCCGACGAGGTTTCAGGCAACACAATAGAGATAGTTAGATACGGCGTAGCTGAAGATTATACTTTAATATCAGTGTCTGTGACGAATACAGATTGTGCAGGTATGTGTGTGTGTCTGTGCACAAAAACAAATTGAAGTAACAGTGTGGCAAGTAAAGTAATCATAATGTTATGGTCACAAGCATGTCTCACGTAGAAGCAGGAATAATGTCTTGCTTTTCGCTACTGATTGCAGGCTGAGACGCAGAGATATTGCCAACAGATTGCGGGGAAAAACATCCAGATGGCTCAGTCTGAAAATCTCATCCGGCAGAAAGACGACGAAATAATCCATCTGAAAAGGAATTTATCAAGGTGAGATCCTGTATCTGCAATCACACATTCGGAACCAAATTATAGCTGTTAGGATAACGTTTGTAATCTCGTGTGTTTAGATTATGATGTTTGTTATTGTGCTTTTTATTATGTTTTTTTTTTTATGTACCTGATTGAAATGTTTAAGTCACCTGAGACTGTTTTTTTTTTAAACCACGTTACGCATCCACCTGTTGATGAACGTAGATGTGAGGAGGACCGAGGAGCCGCTCAGCGGGACTGTCAGGAGCTGCATGAAAACCTACGGAGAGCGAAACTTGACAAACAGAGCTGCGATCTTATGACGGCCGCCGAACTGGATGACCTCTACCGCACCAAAATCAATCTGGAGGAAAGACTTGTGGAACTCATCAGGTATAAACATACTTCCATCTTCCTCTGATCTATCTTTGTTTGGTATACACAGTTTTTTTTTGTCTATTTCTATTCCAACATGTGACGTCTAAATGTGTTTGGTTTTTTTTTTGCACCCAAACCACCCCGACTGTCATCTTAAGCCTATCATGTGAATTAATCGTGTACACAAATATGCTTGTGGGTTCCCTCCATGCAGGGAGAAAGATGCACTTTGGCAGAAGACAGATGCCCTCGAGTTCGAGCAAAAGCTGCGAGACGAGGAGACCGAGAGGGACGTCAACTACTGTCTGGGCTGTCACACTCAGTTCAGCTGGTGGCTGCGCAAGTATAACTGCAGGTCAGATGCACTTCTGCATGGTATAACACCGTCACATCACCATGTCAAGAACGACTGGCAGTCCTGCTACTTTTAAATTAGTAGTCTAATGATTGCTCAGCATGAAGCAAAGCAATTTTCTTAAACCGTTGCAGTTCTCAGTAAGCTGGGCAACACAAGTCAGTTGTAATCTGCATTCAAATGTCACTGACTCAAAGCATTTAACTCTTATTAATTCATCACTTGGTGCGTCACTGCAACCAGGTTAACCAAACCATCTTCTACTGGATTGGTCAAGACAAATGTCAAAGGAACTGAGAAACTGAAGTATAATTTGGTTTCTGTACTTCACTTCTCATTTAGACTGAAGTGTAAATATTCCTCTAAAGTCAACTGAACTCAGCTTCCCCCCAAATAGTGTTGATGTTTGAGTGCTGATGCCCCGTGTAGATTCAATGTGACAATGTAATAAGCCGCACTAAAATCTAAGAAACATTTATGACCGTTGATTCAAATCCTTTGCATGTGAGGGTTTACACGATGAGCACGTCTGTTTGTGCACGGGAATTAGAAGTTAATTAGAAGAGCAGTGAAATCCGTCAAACTACCTGTATTGTATCCTTTCTATCCACAGACTGTGTGGGCGTCCCTTCTGCTACTACTGCTGCAGCAACACAGTGACCACCCAGCAGGGCGGCAACAAAGAACGCTGCTGCAAGGACTGCTACAACCAGCACAGTGCAGTAGTTGAGCGCCACCCGCAGGAGGATGTGGTTACTAGCACACCAGGCACAGCTTTCGGCAGGTTGTTGCAGGCAGGGAGAGCTGTGGCCAGCATGTCAGGTGACAAGACACGAACAAAACAAACACACGTTCACATATAATCTCTTAGATAACGTGTTCACCCACTAGGATTAAAACACAGCGTTGTGTGTTTTTAACAATTTTGACAGTACAGTAAGAATGGAGTAGAAATGAACACGTAGGTAATGTGTGTTTTCTAGGCCCAGATGAAGGTGAGATGCTGCAGGATGGCGTTTTTGACATCATCACAGAGGAGGAAGTGAGTGGTTTTAATGACAGCGACGCCCTCTCTTTTGCCACCGCCTGCACCCCTGAACAAGACCAGCAGGGGGCAGCACAACTGTAAGTATCCCTTATGCATGCACCTACATGAGAAGGAAGACTACTGCTTGCAGACACGCTCGTCAATACAGATTATATAGAACAACACAACAAATTAACATCCAAGCCAGGAACAGATGACCATTTACTGATGCCCCTTTTACAACGGGGGCGTCTGATTGCATCAGGATGGACACTGATCATCAGAAATATATGAAATGTCAAACTGAAAACAAAAAAAACACACAAGATGTTACTGTTATATTTCTGCTACATTTTTTTCTTTCCTCCATTGAGATTTTATTGTAAGAAGTTTTCTTCCGCTCTGTATAGAAACAGCAGCTCCAGCACAGGAGACATCGCATCGGAAGATGTTGACAGTTCCACAGTGCAGGATGCAGAGATCTGCCTGCTAAAGTCTGGAGAACTGACGTGAGTTTCGCATGCAGTTACACCCAAAACCAGGACTGCAGCAGTGGTTTGTTTACATGTGAATGCTGTTCACAAGGATAATACATTGTCGGAGGAAGTGTCTCACGTGAAAAACAAAAGCTGCTTCTCAAAATAGGAAGTGAAAATGAGAAAGAGAATGAAGTGAAACTCTTAAATATGTGTATACATATTAATAGTATGGAGAAAGTTTTACGGTCACATGGGTGAACCTTGGCCCAAAACAAACATGTTGAGGGATCTCCCCATCAAATATTTGGTCATCAGTCCATCGATCGATGTGATGTCATCCACCAAAGAGAAGACAAAACGCCTTGATGGAAATAAAGAAATCATCTTTCTAGTTCGTACAAACATCAGCTTCAGGAAGCTCTTTAACATGACATCAGGCAAGTTCAATTTGAACTCGTCATCACTCATAGAATTTGCACAAATTAGCAGCAGCTTGTGTGATACGTTGCCATGGTTTCCCATTTTAACCAGTCAAATGGTCACGGTCAGTGCCGAGTGAGGAGCTGCCTCATTGTCTGAACTCAAAGACACCAGTAGAATGTTTCCCTCCAGCTAATTTCTACTCCCTTATACAGAATAATGCTGGTAGTGATGATTATTTTCTCAGTTAATTGATTCCATGGTGATAAAATATCAAAAAGCAGTGAAAAGTGGCCATTTCTCAGAACCCAATGAAAAGTTTTAAATCGATTTGTTTCGGACCAAAACTCTAGACACATGCTCGGTTCATGATAGTTTAAGGCGCTTTCTCTTTCCCTGCCGTCCTGGGCCTTGTGTACATTTTGTGTAATAAGGAAGAGCTGGAATAATTCTGCAGATATATTTTTGCTGATGTACCCGCAGCGCTTCATTGTTTTGATCTTTCCGTGGCCTGTTTTTTAATTGTGCTGTAGGCTCTCTGTCCTCTTCACGGTGGATGACATCTCAGCGTTTGGGGACAGCTCCCGAGAGCTTTTCATCAAGTCCAGCTGTTACAGCACCATCGGCATCACCATGAGCAGTCCTGGTCCAGCTGTCACCTGGACGTTCACCTCCGAACCAAAGAGCATCTCGTTCAGTGTGGTCTACAGGGAGAGTGCAGAGACTCCGCTGGAGCAGGCGAAGGTGAGACATTAGCACATTAGCATACATATGAGTACGTCTTGATCTTGGGATTCTATCATGCTGTCACACCTGGACGTCAGGTACAGGTGTGTAATGACTATCCGTTGCCTTCCCCAGGTCTTGATCCCACTGACTCGCTGTAACTCCCACAAGGAGACGATCCAGGGGGAGATGAAAGTCAGGAGCCCTGGAGAATACACACTCATCTTTGACAACTCTTTCTCCAGGTCAGTCTAACAACTATCAACACCCTTTACATGTAGCATCAGCCACTGTTTGACCCTTAAAACCAAACAGGAAGGAGCTGTAGCAAGCGTAACACCATTGTTCCTCTCTTTTCTTTTAATCAGGTTCATATCAAAGAAAGTGCTGTATCACCTGACTCTCGACGAGCCCGTCGTCTGCAACGAAGACGACCTCTTGTGAGGAAGAAGCAGGACGAGCCGCTCATGCACATGATTTCAAGGTAAACGGGCCAGAGTCTGACGACTTCCAGCTCCGCAATGAAAGGTTGTGGCATTATCAAAGTGTCGCTCAGAGCTAGCGAGGCGCGCCACATCCGATGAAATCTCATCATCGAACGGAACCTTAAAGAACGGAAGCAATACTGTGTTATCTGTTGAATGTGATCATGCACTACCTGCACACTGTTGTAGAAAGATGTAGTTCTACTGCGGAAATAAGCATTTTGAAGAGGTGATGGGAGGATTGTCGCACATTTGAATGTGAACAGCTTGTCAGGCTAGTCGGTACATAACAAGCTGCATTTTTTTATCTACTTTCTGCTGGAATTGTTTGATCGATCAAGTTTTGTTCGACATGTCTCATTAAATACTGTTACAATGGGAATATATGATATTTGCACAATGGCTGAAGTACAATCTGGCTATCATCTATATCAGTCAATGCAAATTGTATATTATCATATGGATGTTTATTGAATATATATAAATGTCTTTGTCGGAAGACTAACAAGACAAGAATGTCTCTAACATTAAGCAACACCAGATGAAGGTGAATCGAGGTACTTCATCACATTGATGCAGAAATCATATAGAACCCCAACAGTTGTTTGTTTTCATTCATCCGTAACGTTGTTCCCGATGATGCAACACACACACACAACGATGTTAAAGGGATGAATACCAAAAACATGCACCGGTTTTTTAATATGTAGTGTGACATTTGTAGTTAACTCATGTGATTAACCACATTTAACACTAATCTCAGTTACCATTAACAAAGAAACTAACTCTTTAAACTGTCTTGTTGTTGTAGAGAAAAGCCTTTTATTGGAGGAGCTGCACCCGTCACTACGTGTGTCTAAAACATGAGCCGTCATTTGTTTTCTGATTTCTCGCTCATTTCTCTGTTGTTGCCTTTTTACTTGTCAGAAATGATGAGCGAAGATTGTTTTTTTGATACGAATCGTAATTCAGAGCGAGCAGAAGACATGGTGCCTCTGCTGCAGAAGCATCATGCAGCTATAATTGTCTTCAAAAGACAATTGAGAGCAGCGTTTCTGATGATTGCTGATGGGAGACGCGATGGCTGATAGTCCGTTCTACAGATTTTGGAAATAATGTTTTCATGCAGGTTTGTATGTTTGCTGTGTCAGGATCTATTTCCACCTCATTCAACCCGTCACCTTTGGACTTTGAATGACGGCGTCCTCCAAACGATCCCGAGAGCTAATGCCAACATGAAATCATCATCGAATATCTCCAAAACACAGCAGGTTGGGTCTCTGGCAGCCACTGTTTAAGCTTTCCCCTCAGACACCTTAACATAATCTGTGCCTGCGTGACACTACATTATCATAACTGAATAAAGATGGGTCAGAGAGAGTTGGCAGCCTCTCTGTGTGCAGAGGGTGCAGCACTGACATGAACCTGCCTCTGTGTTCCTGGATGCATGTCGGGGCCTGTGTGTGTGTGTGTGTGTGTGTGTGTGTGTGTGTGTGTGTGTGTGTGTGCAGGTCGTCCACGTCCATCTGGCTGCTCGCTGTGTGTGCGTGTTTCGTCTCTCTACTATTTTCCCTCCTCAGGCCCGGCAGCACCCCGTAGCGGTAATGGCTCGTCATGTTGGCCCCTCGCCGACAGTTTGCTCCTATCGAACATAGTTTCATCCCGATGGTCTCAATTGTTGCTTCACTTCGAATCTCCAATCGAAGCTGAGGTCTATTTTCACTACTGGACTTCCCTTCCTGCTGTTTCTACTTCTTTGTGTTCACGCTTGTTATGAAAAGGAAACAGCCCGATCATGTATGATATCGTCCACCTGCCAACTGACCTTTACAGTTTTTTGCCTT
>CAAKHC010019607.1:17216-27780 GCA_901007825.1 Macroramphosus scolopax | reverse complement strand
CCTCCTTTTATTTATTGAACGTGTTGGAAGGATCAGCAGCTCTGACTCAACCTGCCTCATACGTCCCTTTACAAGTCAGGAAAACCTCCACATGGTGTTTTAACGCAACTAACTTTTCCCCGTTCCCCGAATATGCGTGTTCATTTCCGGGCTCCCGTTTCATATCTGACACTCGGAACCAACATCATCAGAAAGTTCGGGTGTCCAGCCTTATTGTAAGAAACAAGCCAGGTGGGGAAACGCTCACAACACTTACCTACGATCACAAGCTGTTCAGTGAAACAATAAGACTGCATCTTCGTGCATCTTTGTATTTACGCTGCTGCTGCCATGTGAGTGCAAGCGAAGCCTTCTGCTTCAGCTGCAGACTCACTTTCACCTCCTGAGGCACAAAGTGGTATTAGGAGACATTACGGTACGGCGCTAGCTTGGGGCTAGCTGGTTAGCTTCATTGCAAACTATTTCTTCAACACTAAAACATTAAATTAAAGCCTGAACACGGCCTCAAACCCATCTAACACACATTTGCTTGCAGGTTGCACTTGTTAATTAACTATCAGTGAAACTCATAGATGGAAACAAAAATGTCATCCATTGTGTTTGAAGCATTTAAAAAGTCAGACTTTTGGTCTGTAAAGAGTTAAATGTGCACAGAAGTTCTCCACTTTGGCTGCAGAGCAAAAAGTTTTTCGCTGCTTTTTGTTCATTTTCTGTAAGGGGGAGGGGGGGCTAACCAATCCCAGCTGTGTCTCACTGGAGCAGAGCCGAGGTTGTTCACAGCGAACCGCTTCTCCGTCCACAAACGTGCTGCTTTTCAAAAATGACCGGCGCAAAATAAACAGATGAGTAACTCCTGTCTGCTGGTCCGCGTCAGATTCACCTCTCAGCCTGATGTCCGCCGCTCGTCACACACTCTGGAGATGTTATGTCACACTGCTGGTCACCAGTTTGATTCCGGGAACTGCTGGACTCACGTTGGCATGTGGAAAATCCCAACAGTGTGTGCGTTGAGGAAGTTTGACAAAAAGATTCCCGTCATGAAAATGAAACACATTTTCTGATGTAGGTTGGCGCTTCCTCACAACCACAAATAGTCTCTGGTCTAAAATTCAACTACAAGGTTGGTTAGAGTAAATAACTTAATGTTGTTGGACAAGAAACACGCTGGACACGCTAACTTCCTTAGCAAGAGACACCAGCTAGTTGGCTACATACTGTGACTCCGTGTTCTGTGAGTTCAGGCTCTGGTGCAGCTGCAGCTTGTTCGTGGTACAGACACTCACTGTCGCCTCTTGAGGAACTGAGTGGTATTACAAAACAAGACAGACCGGCGTGAGCTTGTTCAGGAGCTGTCAAATGATGCCTTAAAATAGATACAGCAAACCGCTTCTTCTGTACTTATTCTAAAGTAACATTTTGAGTATTATGTTCTTTCTTCAATCCTTGTTATTAGTTTATTAGCGTTCAGCATTAACGAGGCAAATCTGTACTTATTGTGCCCAGTCGGTTTCCACGACTTCATAAGAACATGTTAAGATTAAGACACAATGAGACAAACATGTTCGACTGTAAATGGGACTAGTTGTTAGTTATTACTATAATGGAGGAAAGATGTTCATCTGTGTGACAGACTTCTGTAAAATGATTGAATACGTCTTCTATCTTCTTACATTGTGTCTAATAATGTCCGTGAACAGAAACTCTGTTAAACAGAAGTTAAAGCTTTGTCACTTCTAAACAACCCATTGATAAGAATCACTTTTATTCTCATGTAAAAGATTTTTGGAGCAACGAGAACATCCCGTTAATCCATTGGTGAGTGGACGCCGCACCTTATGAACTCAACCTGGAGCACACTTCAAGGCCAGCGATTGTTAAACCAGGTCAACTGACGACGGAAAACCCCTGAAGTGTTGGTAAATCTTATGAATTCTTTTCTTTCATTTTCACCGAACCTGAGCAGCAGCACAGGAATGTTTCCTTGAAATTACCTTTTAGAAACAGGTTGCAAATTTCCAGTTCACAGGCTCAAGTCAGTCGGGTCAAAAATAACCTGCAGTCATTCAAGTTTCTTATACAGTGAATGTTATCAGTGCAGAGCGGCATGCTGGGAAGAGACTGCAGGTTAATGGGACGTGTTCCAGTTCTTATCATATCATCTGGGAAGTGACTGCAGGTTAACATGGAGTGTTAATGGGACGTGTTCCAGTTCTTATCATATCATCTGGGAAGTGACTGCAGGTTAACATGGAGTGTTAATGGGATGCGTTCCAGTTTGCATTCATTTCTCAGCAGCTATCACCTTATGAAAACCGGGAGGCAGGCTTCTAACACTTTTACAATTCCGACACGTGAAGGTTTCAGTTGTGAAGATAATTGAAGGTCTGAACTCCTGTAGTTTAACCTGTCAAACACAGCAACCATTCAAACAATGAGTTTCTTAAAAGTTCACGATGATCTCAGTCACATTCCTGCCACACCGTTTCTGCCTCAGGCTCACAGGACCGTGGAAACAGTTTCACTGAAGCATTGCAAACATTCAAATGACAGGGTGAAAGATACCAGGCGCTGCAATGACATTACAGCATCTTCAAACATGGTAACGATTTCTGCTTGACTCTAAATATAGTAAATGGTTAAACAAATACCAAGGGCCCTGAACACAAAACACACCCACATGAGCACCCTGATAGACGCTGCGTCCTACTCATCAGACCGTCATGTTCCTCTGCGAGACGTTACATCACCTCCCTCTGTCTTACTCGAACCAAGTCACTCTGTGACACAGTGACAGACTCCAATACAACACCCTGATCCTCAAACACGTCTGCTTGTTCTTCTGTATATGGATTTGTTCAGCACTCTGACATCATCAGCTGCACGTTTACGTTGGCGAGGTACGAACATTTCCTATAAGGGCTGAATAGTTATAAAGCATAACAACACACAAGTTATCTTCCGGAAACACTCAAAAGGTTGTCTGCGGGACAATGTACAATTTTATTTGTTAACATATGACAAAAAAACATGGAACAAACTAACTCAAGTCATCATTATCAATCATTATTATTAGGGCTGTCAAAGTTAACGCGATATTAACTAATTAACTTAAAATCCTTTTAACGGCACTAATTTTTTTGACGCGCGTTTAACGCGCTGTGATGTGAACCTCGGTCCACACCGTAGTTTGGGGAATCAGGAAGTAATGCACTGACGTCGATGCCGCACATAAACAAACCCCCGTGGGCAGTAAAATGGATAAAAAAGATACTATTTTGAACGGTAAGTTCAGCTTCAGCTGCCCGATGGTTCTCTCGACAGGACTAAAGTAATTTGTATTTACTGTCGATGCGAACTTAGTTCCCACCGGAGTACGTCCAGTCTCAAATACCACTTGTCGGCTAAGCACACAGCTGATGCAGAGAGCCCTACGCCCCCTCCTGCTTAAAGCAAGCCACGGTGGACAGTTCACCGAGGAGACAGCTGGACAAATCTACAAGCCGCAAACTTACAACAGCGGTCGCCGAATGGGGCGACAGCTAGCAGGCCGATGAACATCGTGGAGGACGAGGGTCTGTGTGAAATAATACGCATCGCATCCAACGACTGTACAAAAAGCTGCTGAATACAACAGAAGAGCTGTTTACAGGCTGTAGCCTAACTGCACTATATCATTTGAGTCCTTTATTTTGTGCATCGCACTGTTTGTTTTGAATTTGATGCAAATGCAATGCATGAGAGTCCTTTTGTGTTAATGGCTAAACAAAAATGGGGATGAATAGTCTAAGTGTAAAGTTGAACACACTACGTTGTATTAGTAATCATTACTGTGTAATGTTACAGTTACTGAAGTAAATCAATATGGCCATCTGTTATTTATTTGTTGGCCTTGAGTTTATGATTTCAGCATTTATTTTACTTGAAGAATTTATTTTACTTGAAGAACATACTGGACAGTATTTGTCATGGTTCCTATAAGATAATAAACATGCATTTGCATAAAGCAAGCATTTGTCTACTCCCATGTTGATTGAAGAGTATTAAAAAGTTGAAAAAGGTCTGTTTAAAGGTAGATTTAGAATGGATAAAATATATGCGATCAATAATACGATTAACTCATAATTAACTCTATCCAAGCATGCTATTAATCGAGTTAAATATTTTGATCGATTGACAGCCCTAATTATTATCTATAAGAAACAATCCTCTAGGTCGCAGTAAAACACAAGCTAACAGATGCTGACACATGAGTACGTTTTTACAGGTGTTTGTTTCCACATCCAGCAGACACGAAGCTACAACATCCAAAAATACACAACGTGCACTCAACGAAAATCGGACGCAGAAACACGAAACACTCGCCTGCAAACGTGTCGCATATAAAACGTTCATGCCGGCTGTGAACCGATTTTGCAAGAGTTGTTTGATTAAAGGTTCAGATAGATTGTCATCAGCTTATTCGTCCGCTGATGATGATGACTGGCCTGCTCACTAGACAAGAGGAGAAAGAAGAAGAGCTCTGCAGCCTCAAACAGGAGCTGAGGATCTGTCACGTAGTTCAGAATAACAGCGGGACTATTCATGAATTTATGTGTTGTGTCTGTTAATGTAGAAAAACCTCGATGCCACGTTGAAGCTCAGAAACATCAACCTTTTTTCCGAAATATAATTTGAAGGCAAGATTCGGTCTCTGCGTGAAAGACCTGACAACAAAACAGTTGGAAAAATATACTGGCACGCAAATGAACCAGAAACACTCAAAAAAAAAGTCCCAGGTGTTGAACAAAGATCAACTGTCTGCTGGAAGTTGTCAGTGACGACAGGAAAGCGACGAAACACCACGACCGACGAGCACCTGCGACAATGCCATTTTTCTGCGGATTCTTGTTGTATGTAAATTCTCATGTTGAACAAATGTCTGCAAAAAGATTGAAATAAATTCATGTAGATTTGTGTTTTTACATGATAATTTAATTGTTGTTTTCTACCTGTTCTTTCTTTATATTCTGCAGGTGACGTCCCCGAGGACCAGCAAGTCTTATCTTATATTACTCAACATGGTAGATAAGTGCAGAGCACAGGTTCACATACCAAGGCAAGTCCAAACACACACACTCACTTTCTCACACACTCATAACAGCCCGTTGCATATTTCCTCTGACAGGCTCCCACTCGTATGTGTTTGTTTTCGCCGCCTGTGAGGGTGGAACGAGGGATTACCTCCTCTTCCTTTCTCTCTCTCTGAGTCACTACCTCAGTTCAAAGACCCTCTGCTCAAAGAACACACACACACACACACACACACACGCTCAGGCCTCACACTTTCCCAGAATGCCTCAGGAAACATCTATCTGAGCCTTGGTTGGCCGATGCAAGAGGCGGTTCCAGAGTAGAGAGGTGGCGTGTTCGTACTGCACACCAGCGGTGGAGATATTCGCATGTTTTACTTAGAAGTAAACACACAAACACAGCAGATGAAATATTAATGCACAAGTCTAAAATATGTAACTGTATTACTTTCTGTATCGAAAGGAAGTATCATGTTTCCATGCAGAGGCAGAGACTTGCAGTGCCAGCAGGCGCTCCATTACGCCGGACAATATCTATTGATATCTAGAGCTCATTGTCCACTAGCAGTTCATTTGAAAGCCTGAAATCTCTACAACATGATGAGCCTAATCATTTTCCAATCCATTTAACAATGCAGTAACACCAGACATCACATACACAGCATCACACAACAAAGACCCCTAAATAGGTCATTTTGTTTAAAAGGGACCCTTATATCCAGAGAGATTTTGCTTTAGGCTTCAAAACTTGGTTACTATCAAAAACGTGGTTTAAAGCCACGAGTAAATTAGCAATAAATAAAATATTTTTCAATGTTATACTTCCAATTGCATTTTCGAAATCGGAATTATTGTCTGCAAATGCGCATCTTTCACAAGTAATAAATAATAAATAACTAAAAAGTGAAATTAAACTATTCTTCATTTATCTGGGGATCTCCTGGAAGACTCTGGAGGACCCCAGTTAGCACACAGTAAACAGATGCTAACACAGTACGCTTATTAGCATACAGCTAGCAGGGTGCTAACATGATATCGCTAATTAGCATACAATAAGGCAGATGTGGTGCCACAATGACAAAACCCGTTATTTTTCTGGCACAAAGGAGCCACAACACACCATCACAATACAGCCCCACATGAACAAATACACTTATAAGTCCATATTTTTGACGGCTTATAACAGATAAAATTGGATTTGTAGTTCATAACTTACGTTTACTGAAGCTGCTAACTCCGTGCTAACGTCCGCTAGCAAGATGTGGTGATATCCGGTCGATGTTTCACCGCGGAAATGATGAAAGATTTACGTCGGTCACCGTCACGACTGTGTATCATACTGTGTTTGGGCTGCTCTATTGCAGATAATAAATAAAAGAAACGCTGTCGTATCTGTGCCAAATAAAATGGTTATTTGTGTTGGAAAAACGAAAGGGACGGGTGGTACTGTCATCTCCGAGAGCCCAGATGAGCGCGTAACTCGATTAGCCGCGCGTGCATTTAATTTCTACAAGCGCGTTCATAGACAACCAGTCTATGTGCGCGCGCAGACTCCACAGGATGGCGTGAACTTCCACATGTTCGGTCGCGACTATTTTTTACTATTTTTAGTAAGTGGGCGGAGCCAAGTCCTAGACCGGAAATGAAGTAAGAGGAAGACAGTTTGTTCTGAAGAGTTTCTGTCAGTCTTAACAGAAGCCATCATCATATTATATAAACATAACCAAGTAATTTTGTTGCCAGAAACTAACCAAACTGCGAAATAATAGGACAATAACTAAAAATTGACTGAAATAATAGGTCAACTATGTCTAAATATATTGAAAGATATTGTCCGTAAGATTCCACCATCGTGGTGGAGAGGAGCGGAGGGAGGCTGAGAGTAAAATATAGGTAGAATATCTCAGAAACTTGTTTGAGCAAAAGTAATGGAAGCAGAAGTACCTCACAGTTTTACTTAACTGTGTACTTCAGTAAACGGTTCACTGGGAGTTACTTCTGAACACATATAAAACACACATAAACTGATTTATTACAATACAAAGTACAGGTATAAGATATTAAATACATATACTCATTAAAACTGACACCTTCAAGAATGCATTTCTCTGTTTGTGGCAGAGGAATCCTGTCTTTTACAGAGAGAAATCACATCATCATCAGCTGACAGTCGCTGCTTTAAGGTGTTTGGATTCTCCACCAGGGTGAAACATCATGCAAATAATAGTAATGTCTCTTGTGTCCAGCATCAGCATCTTCCCACCGTACAAAAGTCAACTCCTTTCGAAATATTTGAATCTCAACTCGTCCATCCTCAATGATGTCGTGTCAGCATCTTCTTCTACTTTACCCTCCTTCAGGTGCATCAGTTTTTTGGAGACACAACATGAAGTGAAAAGGACTCTCGTCCCTATCAGGACACCATGCACTCCAGCTGAGACTCTGAAGCTCCGCCCACACTGTGGACCCTCCAGGGCTCCTCCCCCATCCGTCCTCGCTCTGGACCGAGGCTCCCGTCTCCCTCCTGGGGCTGAGGTGCAGCTGTGTCTGCGCTCTGGCTCTGGAGCTCTGAAGGTTCAGAGCAGAAGGTAATTATCTTTGCAAACTGAACAGGGGAATATATAATCTGTGAAGTATCCTTGACACTTTTTCTAGTGTCCGCACATCTGACTCAGCTACATTGAAAGTTGATTCAAACAATGCACACCTCTCCTGCAGATACTTCAACTGATGTGCACACTCACCTGCGCAGGTGTGCGTTTCCTCCATGTAGATCTGCAGGAGGACGAGTGCAGAGAGGAGCTGCAGCCAGCGGAGGGCCTGGTCCGGGGCCTCCCTCAGCAGGGGCCTCCTGCTCCGAGATGCCGGGTACAGAACCCGGCGAGGGCGTCGACCTCGGAGAGAAGAACGAGGGGAAGAAGCTGAGGTGAAGGTTATTTCCAGAGCCACGGGGAGCATTCTGCATGAGCAGAAGGAGGTGGAGGAGGAGGAGCAGGAAGCCATGGTAGATGTTTGATGATCTCTTACTTTTCTTCGTCTTTGTAATTTTTGCAGTCCAAACTCTGACCTCTCTCCATCTATGCAGTCTAATGTTATATGGAGTTGTAATCGTCCTTATTCTCCCTCAGGTGCTCTCTCAGTTCTATCTACTGTTCCGTCTCGTCTGTCTGTCTTGTTGGTGTCAGAATGTCTGAGCTTCTCTCCTCTCTCACTTGAATTATTCTAAATATAACAACCTTTCTTTTCCAATTGTTTATCTCTCTCTCTCTCTCTTGCTCTTTATCTCCATCACCACTCTGCTTCTGTATTCAGCAAACAGCAGGTTTAAATATCTACAGAGTGGGTGTGGTCAGCTCGCCTCCAGCCAGGTAAACCACACCCACCATGGATTATTGATGATTTGACTTCAAATTATTTTTAGATGCATTCGAACTCACCCTCCTTTCACCAAACCTGAGAACATCCTCCTTCTCTTCTGTCTGCGTCACAGGTCACTGCTGCAGCTGCAGGACAGGCGCCGGCCGTTCATCTCTAAATGACAGAAAGGTCTGAATGAACATGAATGACTGCTGATTGAAAAGCTGAGTGCATGAAGGAAACAAGAACAAGGAATTAAACCAACTGTCTCCTCTCCTCCCCTCCCCAGAATTTGATTCTGTAAATAGATTCTCGTAGAGAAAAGGATCTTCTTCCACTGCTGTAAACCTTTCAGGGTCAGAATCCCTGAGAGTGAGATGTTTAGTAACTTAGAGTAGAACCTGAGTTACTGAGTGCAGCCGAGGTTGGAGGACACCTTCAGGTACAGTAAGGCATTTTCATAAGTGCACCCTGTTGTAAACCTCCACCTTCATCAAATACTTTCAGCCTAAGGCCGGCGTACTGTACTTCAACCGTCTCCGTGTCATTGTATCATTTTCATCCGCAGCATCAACCGACCAGAGTTTAGCCTGAGAGGATGAAGCCTTCAAGACAAGAGTAATGTGTTCTTTGCACGAAAAGTGAGATGAATGTGTCTCCCTGGCAGTAAAGGATTAAACAGAGAGACGAGTTAAAAGACAACTTGTGGTGGAATGTGAGGGTGTGGAGGTCGAGAACAGAGCTTTGATCTGAAGCGGAACTGAAAGTATTTGAACGATTCATTTGCATTTTCTCACACTTTCATGTTACGACGAGAAGAATAATTGTCTCCAGGTTGCTGTCCCATTATAGTTTATTCTGCACTCTAGTATGCACATGCAGAGCTACAGGGCGGGCGGCTGGAGCTCAGGGGCGGAGGCGTCCAGTAATCAGAGGGTTCATGGTTCCCCATGAGTCCGTGTTGAAGTGTTCCTCAGCAGGACACTGAACTGCTCCTGATACCTTCCTAATGAGCGTATTGAATCAGTAACCCTCAGATTACTACACAGACACTCTCCCTCCTGTTAATGACATCCTGTTGACAGACGGGCACTCTGAGAGCACAGACCTCCGACAAACCCAATGGAAATAAAATGATGTTTTCACTGGGTTTGATGAAATGTTTTGGTTTCTAATTAGCCCTGTTACACCCCTCCGGTGGTGTTTGTGTCATCCTGCTAACAAACCAGCGCCTCCAAAACAGCCTCCAATAGTCTACATAGGCTCTAAAATATCCTTGAATTGACTATTATTAGTTGAGGTGGTTTCAGGATTGGTCCTGGGAGTGCTGTAGCGTGTGTGTGTTGGTACGAAACGCAGTAATTACAGAAACACATTGGACCGGCAGCCACAGACGGAGGGAACACCTCTGTCTGCAGGTTCAGGTATTAATAGATCTGCAGGTTGCGTGAGTTCACGGGTGCGTGTGTGAAGGGAACATCAGGAACATAGTAACTAAAGAATCCTCAGGCAAGATGAAAATATACTGCTGGACTCAAATTACAAGGTCCTTCACACGAGCTCCTGCAGAGCGTGAACGTGTTAGCAGAGAGAAAACAACAGTTCCTCTCTGGAGCCCGACACCCAGGATAAACCCCTCATATCAAACTAATGATGTCTTCTGTAACCACCAGGCAGGTTGTCACAGAGCTTGTTGGTGGGATGTCACATGGGGGACATCGGTTCACATTTTGGGGCAACCAGTGTTCTCTCATATCAGATTTGACGGAGGTCTGCGCTCGCCGAGTGTGATCATACATGTGTGTGTTCTAATACTGACAGCAGCGGACACGCCTTAACAACACACGGTTTCCACGGAGACCAACCAACAATGTGAACCTCTGCTTGTATCCCACCCATCTAAAGAATTTACAGCTCTCACCTGCACCCAAGTCGTTATTTAAAGAGTGTCATCACCCAGGCGCCAAATTCTGCTGGCGCTCCATCAGTTGCTACACCCTGTTACCTGCTACACCCTGTTACCTGCTACACCCTGTTACCTGCTACACCCGTCTACGTCCTGAGTGGCACACTACAGCCCCCCACACCACATCACACTAGTAAGACAGGAGAGGTGAAGCAGACTCCAACCATTCCAC
>CAAKHC010019606.1:0-20883 GCA_901007825.1 Macroramphosus scolopax | reverse complement strand
CCCCCCCATTCTCCCACCCTCAGCTTATAGAACGCTGCAGCTAATCTACAGATTTTACTGGTTACAGTCAAAAGTAAAAGTGGACCCGCGAGTGGTACGAGAGACAGAACGACAGCGAGACAGACGGTCATTATGAGAGCGATGTCATATACGGTAACAAAATGTACCTGCGGCCAAGAGCCGCCATTACGGTAATTACGGTAGACACAGAGAGAGACAGCACCTGTTGTTGTAGCACCAACCTTGTTGTGAATAAACCCCGTTCATATTGTTTTAAAGAGGACTCCGTCCATCGTTTACAAGCGAGACAGTTTGTGAGACATCATCATTATGGAAAACAACCGTAGAAATGCATATTGTAGCGGCCCGTCAGTGTGTGTCAAGCTAGCACATTGACTGTGTGTTTGGACATCCGGGAAGTGACGTGTGTTTAGGTGTGTGTGTGGTGCCGGGTGAGAGAGACGAGCTTGACTGTTGTTTTTTTTTTTTTTTTCAGTTTCAAAAACTTTATTGTCATTCACATCCTACACACAGAGCACATATGAACGAAATTTCGTGAGTGTTCTTTGTTATACGGAGATATTCCAATAAAGACGGATATAAACCCTCTCTGCCTCCACGTTATGAGACCGTTACAATATGATGCAGCTTTTAAATTAAAGGCATCAATCTGACAGTAGATCACTGCCGGTACGTGGCTGGGAGCCACCGTTTACGGTAAGTTAGAAAGTTTAAAAGTTTGTGTGTCTGAAACGCTATGTGATACAGTCCAGTTTACACAGCATAGTACATGTTCTGTAGCTACTATTGCTAAATGGTAACAGTTTAAAACATTGTTTGAGTGTGTAATAAAGAGACACGAGACAGTGTATATTCTAGCGGTGTCACTGTATTCAACGGGTGGGCTGCACGTAACACACACACACACACACAATGCTGCTGGGTCATACCATCACTGGAGGGGTGTTGCCTACAACACTCCCTATTAAACATTAAAAAAAACGCGGCTTATAGTCCGGTGCGGCTTATATATGTACAAATCATTCAATTTAGCTTCTGCGGCTTATAATCAGGTGCGTCTTATAGTGCGAAAAGTACGGTAAATAGAAAAAAGTAATTTAAGTGTTTATAGGTAAAAAAAAACAAAATTAAAGAAAATTTTTGAATCCATTTTAATATAATAATGGCGGTATTTTTTACAATACCGGTATTGTCTTTAGATATCGAGATATAAGATATTACTGGTATATTGCCCAAGCCTACTGAACACTGTAGGTAATGGTTTATTTTCAAAGACACAAATACTCACAGCAGCACCAAGTGAGGATTCATTTGTCGGAAGTAAAACTGTTTCTCCTCTCTCCTCTCCTCTCCTGTCTCCTCTCCCTCCTTCAGAAAAAGGTGGTGGAGCAGCTGAGAAAGGAGCTGTTGGTGAAGCAAGAACCAGAGGCCACGCTGCAGCTGCAGGTCCAGACTCCTCCAGTAGTTGGCGACATCAAGCCGACCAACATGCTGCAGAGTCAGCAGATACCTGGAGGACTGCAGCAGGTATCAAAAACTGACCAGATGCCATTGAATACAGTAAGCAAAAAGTGCAACACCGTTTAAAGGGTTAAATGACCTGACGCAGACAACACGAGCGTCACAGCACTTCTTTTATCAGACTGAATGCTGGGAAATGTAGGCAATATTTGCTTGAAGTCAGTAAGGTTACTAAAGGCAGAGACTTCACTTTGTCCCTCTGCTCTGTCTCATGGGTCAGCTTCACCCTCAACAGACCCTGATGGTCAAGCCGGTCCTCACCACGAAGACTCTACCTCTGGTGCTGAAAGCTGCTGCCACGGCCACCCTGCCCGGCACAATCCTGCCACAACGCCCGCCCACTGTTGCCATGGTAACCACAGCTATCACCAAACCCGACTCGCATAATGCCCCCATCAACCTGCAGGTGGCCAGCAAGTTGACCAATCAGAGCTCGGAGCCTGTGCGACTGGTATCCAAGAACGCCATGGTGGTAAGATCATAGGGCTTGTGTGTCATGGCCGTCCTCCAGTCTGACCTGTTGAACTGTTGTGATCTCTGAGCTGAGAGGAGGTACTAAAGTTAGACGAGTGTATGATGAGTTGGAACATGTCCTGACTCTAAGTGAAGGATGTTTCTATATTCATATGGCGTGTGGCTCAGGTGTGAGTGGTGGCCTTGTAGCAGCCAAACTGGACCAGTCCTGTGGGTCCAGTTCATTTCACGTAGCAACATGTCCATGTATAACAACACAGGTCATGAGCTGGTCGATGAGTAGAAGCATTCCAAGACCCTTTTGATGTACAGTCCCCCTCTCATCACTTCTGGTGACCTAGAGTCCGTCTTGTCCCTCCTGGCGATGTAGGATTGTACGGCCCCTCCTAGCGACGTACAGTCTACTTGGTCTACCCAGGCGACCTAGAGACCGTCTCGTCCCTCCTGGCAATGAAGGATTGTCCAGTCCCAACTGCCATCATAGAGTCCGTGTGGTCCCTCCTGGTGATGTATCGTCCGTCTCGTCCTAGCAAATCGTCTTTGATTCTTGTCTGGAACCGATTATCTACCCGGATTGTCTTGTAGAATTCACATAGAATCTGAATGTGTGACTGGATCGCATGCTCATCCTAGAGCGTGAGCAGAACAGTGATGGATGTTGAACAGAAACCAACAACGGACAATGAGAGCGGAACAGGAAGGGTCACCAACTGGATGGTGCAGTGGCTAGTAGCAGTTGCTAGTATGTACGATTGGTTGTTAAAATGAAGAATCAGAGGTTTGACACTGACGATGACCTGTGTTGTTGTGCACAGACATTTGGTTGTGTGTTGGTACTCGATGAACAACAGTCATGTCAGTGTAATGGCAGCACAGATCCACAATCTGCTGTGGTTTTGTCTCAGCTGCAGGCCGCCACCGCCATCGCACAGCCAATCAAAGTTCCTCAGTTTATCCCTCCTCCTAGACTGACGTCTCGACCCACCTTTCAGCCACAGGTGCGTCACTGTTAGACCCGCCTCTAAACCCCACCCCCCCATCCCCACCCCCACGGAATCAGTGTATGACTGGCTCACTCCAGCAGGGGGCAGTGTGGCACTAAAACCTTGTCTGCTCCTCATCTTCTCCTCTCGTTTTTCATTTATATTTTCCGTGTGAGTGTGTGTGTTTACTGTCCGCGATGAATGTGGGTGTTTCCAGTGTTGTGTAACGCCACTGGGAGCTCTGGTGGCATCACCAGTAGTAGCAGCAGTAGGATTTTTAGTGGCAGCAGTAATAGTACAAGTACTATAGTAGTACCCAGTCCTTCGACCGTGACAGACAGACTGGGTGCTACAGTGCCATGTAAGCTAATGTAAAAACATTTTCACCTTGATTACTGTTCAGTCTGTATGTGGCCATCACACAGAACTTTGACGTTGCCAAGGTTACGTGACTTATTGGATCGTGAGCCTTTTGAATCCCTGAGTTTTGCATTTTGGCCGTCACATTTCTTTTAGAGGCAACTGCATTTAATCTAGCTAAATGATTAGACCTGATTTATCTGGACTTGCTCTTGGACCGTCTGTTCACCCAACACCTTCGCAATAGTTGTTACAAAACTGGGAAGCTTTTTTCCCCCCAAAGGTTTGTTCCATTGGGCAAACGTGAACACAGCAATCTCAAGTCAGGATCGCCAGGAGAAAGTAGTATTACCTCAATTTGATTCTCAACCTGGAGCGGTTTGTTTACACTGAGAACACAACCAACTTAAGTAATCAACAAGTAGAGAACTCTCTGTCTGTAGAAGTACAAGTACCTGTAGTAACAGTATCAGTAGTACCTGTGTCGGTAGTATCAGTGCCAGTAGTATTAGTATCAGTAATATCAGTATCTGTACCAGGAGTCTCAGTCTCAGTCTCAGTACCAGAACCAGTAGTATCAGTATCTGTAACAGTAGTACCAGTATCAGTCTCAGTATCTGTACCAGTAGTATCAGTATCTGTAACAGTAGTATCAGTCTCAGTACCAGAACCAGTAGTATCAGTATCTGTACCAGTAGTACCAGTATCAGTCTCAGTACCAGAACCAGTAGTATCAGTATCTGTAACAGTAGTAGCAGTCTCAGTCCCAGAACCAGTAGTATCAGTCTCAGTCCCAGAACCAGTAGTATCAGTAGCTGTACCAGTAGTCTCAGTCCCAGAACCAGTAGTATCAGTCTCAGTCCCAGTAGTATCAGTCTCAGTACCAGTAGTCTCAGTCCCAGAACCAGTAGTATCAGTATCTGTAACAGTAGTACTAGTATCAGTCTCAGTATTTGTACCAGTAGCATCAGTATCTGTAGTATCAGTATCAGTACCAGAACCAGTAGTATCAGTATCTGTAACAGTAGTAGCAGTATCAGTCTCAGTCCCAGAACCAGTAGTATCAGTCTCAGTACCAGAACCAGTAGTATCTGTATCTGTACCAGTAGTATCAGTCTCAGTCTGAGTACCAGTAGTATCAGTATCAGTCAGATTGAAGCACAGCACCACAGTGGCGTTATCCCACACTGGCTGGTCATGTTGGTGTTGTTATCTGATTGTCTGTCTGTCGTCAGCAGGTCAGGCCAAAGCCGGCCACACCCGCGAACATCCCCATCGCCCCGGCACCTCCCCCACCAATGATGGCGGCCACCCAGCTGCTTCAGAGACCTGTCATGTTAGCGACCAAGTTGTCGTCCTCACTAACATCGTCGGCTCCCATTCACCAGGTCCGCATCGTGAATGGCCAACCCTGCGCCAAGACCGGCTCTGCCCCATTGACAGGCATAGTCATTACCACGCCAGTTTCTTCTCCTGCTGTTCGCCTCTCCAGCCCCGCCGAGGCACCTGACCCTGCCCCTATCCGGACTACTCCGACACCTGCCCAGCCCATCCAGATCATCAGCCTGACCTCTGCCCCCAAGGTAAGCAGGGTGTTACTCTAACATGGATGTAAAGTGGCAATGGTCTGATGATGCTGGCAGGTTGCAATACAATGTACCGTATAGTATACTAACGTGTGATTAGATTAGATTAGATTAGATTAGATTAGATTAGATTAGACTAGATTAGAAAACCTTTATTCGTCCTAGGTCGGGGAAATTTACATTATTACAGCAGCAAAGAGAGAGTGCACACATTAAAGAGCATTTACAGTAAGTAATAAGTAAACAAATGAATAAGTAAGTACGTTTTGCAGAATTGAACATAAGTTATTGCAAATAATTTATTGCAAATAAGTTATCGTGCATTGTACAGCACACCACACCACAGTATTGGGGTAAAGACAGTGAGTCCTTCAGTGTTCACTGGGAACAGTGTTGATTATAGAGTCTGACTGCTGCAGGGAGTTGAGGAGAGAGGGGCATGATTGAAGTCTCCAGAGATGAGAAGGAGGGCATCCGGATGTTGTGTCTGCAGCCTGCTTATAGTGGCGTGGATGGTTTCACAGGCCACTTCAGCGTTAGCGGAGGGGGGAACATACACAGCTTTGGTAATAACGTGAGAATTCCCTTGGCAGCTAGTACGGCCGCATGCTAACGGCCAACAATTCATCCTTTGTGCAAAGTTGCTCCTTAACAGTGAGTGTCCAGGGTTACACCATCTATTTTTAACAAACATTGCTAGTCCTCCTTTATTCTTACCGCTCTCTTTCGTCCTGTCCGCGCGGAGCAGGTTAAATCCGTCCAGTGCAGTATTAGTGTCCGGTGTTAGCTCTGTTAGCCACGCCTCCGTGAATAGCATGATGCTACTCTCCCGATATTCCCGCTGGTGCCGGGTCAGCGCAGCTAGCTTGTGCATCTTATTGGATCTTATCTCACATTCCCCTTAATGATAGCGGAAGGACGGGTCTGTAGTGTCTCCTCTTAGCCCGAGCACCAGCACGATGTCCACGCCTCCTTCGCCTTAGTTCGCGGGGAACATCGGGTCTTCAGCATCGACATGCTACGGAATGCTAACAGCTGATCCCTGGTGTAAACAATGCCAGCATAGCTACACACGGGATCACCGGACACGGTCGACAACAAAAGTAGGAGTAAAACCAGTGCCAAAGGAAACAGAAAAGTGTCCTTGTTGACTGTAATTACTTAAACAATATTTACAAGAAAAAAGTATTTACAAAAGTTGAGCTTAAATAAGTATAAATAGGAAAAAGCTCAGCGGTGAGCGGGAGCTGCTGTAACAGGCATCCACTCGAGCAGCGCCTATAGGACAAAAAGAAAGTAAGTGTATGTACAGTGTAATAACAGAGGGGGCTCCTTCACTTTTTAACTGCATTTAAACACAAGAAGGTTTCACTTATCTGAGCTTTAAATATAATTAGAATGTATCATTTGGATATTTCAAAATAGTTAATCCACATTATTAAGGTCAACATGGGGGTAAACACATATACACATATTATAGACGGTACATATATTAAACATGTACACTTGTAGTACATATATATATATATAGTACACATTCCTCAGAGGTCATTGACAGCCTCGTTGTCTTGTCTTCTTGGCAGACTGTTAAAACAGGAAGTGGAGCAGAGCAGAAGGTTGCGGTCAGCCACCCCTCTTCTTCTACTCCTCCGCTGTCTCCACCCTCCAGACCCAAGAAGGAGGAGAGTCCTGAGGTACGTCGTGCAGGGGACGATAGAAACATCCTCACCTACAGTTTACTTCTCTTGAAGTTCACATGGAAGAACAATTTAGCTTCATAGGACATCTTATCTCATACCAGTTACAGGTTGAGCCCTGATTCTTCTTTTCTTCTTCTAGAAACTGGCCTTCATGGTGTCACTGGGCCTTGTAACACATGACCACTTAGAAGGTAACTGAGCTCCTGTGTCTTCATATTCCTGCCAGTTGTGGCCGGGTTCCTCCGCCTTAATCCTGCTCCTGCTGCCCTGTTTCAACTCTGTGTTAAAACCGTGTCTGTAACCACATTGTTTGCAGAGATTCAGAGCAAAAGACAGGAGAGGAAGAGGAGAACGACTGCTAACCCAGTGTACAGCGGTGCCGTGTTTGAACCAGAGGTAAGTACACATTTGACTGCAGAACGGGCCCATCGAGAAATCAGCTTCTGACAAACATCAACTAGAATTAGTTTCACTCTCAAGGCCGCACCTAGTGTGAAGCTTCAGTCAGCAAATGATTAGCCTAATATCAAGTCTTGAAACAGGGTTTAACAGGTTTGCATCTAAATAAACCTCCCAACTTCTATAAAACTCACCGATTCAAGCTTGATGTCTTGTTAGTTTAGTCTGTTCCCAGAACAGTCTTGTTAGTTTAGTCTTGTTAGTTTAGTCTGTTCCCAGAACAGTCTTGTTAGTTTAGTCTTGTTAGTTTAGTCTGTTCCCAGAACAGTCTTGTTAGTTTAGTCTTGTTAGTCTAGTCTGTTCCCAGGCTAAACTAACAGAACAGGGACTTCCTGTAGACCAGCTGAGACTGCAGCAAGTCATTGCGTCTGCCCAAGAAATAGTCCAGCCTCCTGTTAAACCACGAGTCGTCATTTTTAAACATTTAGGCATCCTGGGAAGAATGGTATAATTTTTCAAATCTTAAGGTTATGATACTCTGACCTGTGATTACAAAGTCCCATTTGACCTTAATGTTGTTGTGAAGTGGAAAGATCTGATCGGGACTCTTATTTTTATGAAGTCACATTTGTATTAAATTGTTCTCCCGTTTGCATTTCAGAGGAAAAAGAGTGCAGTGAGTTACCTGAACAGCCCTCTGCATCAAGGAACCCGGAAGAGAGGTCGGTACAAAATACTGCTCTTCAAGTCACAGACCATCATAAGATCATAGAAATGGAGACGAGGAATGTTGAAGTTAAATTATATAGAGATAATAACATTGCATCACAAGATAGTTAACACAGTAGAAGACAGGAGCGATAAGAAAACAGAGTGAGGAGCAGTTTAATTGATGCTGTAGAGACTCCAGCAGAATCAAGACTAATATCCTGCTCAGTACTAATAACATGCTGTCAAACATGTCTCCCACATTCTCCGCCTTGCTGAGTTCTTTCGCTGCACTCTGGTTCAACTTTCAAGTGGATTCATTGTTTGTCAGAACTCAATCCAAGCTCAATCGCCTCCAAATAAATAAACACAAATGATTGTGAGTGTTCTTTACATCGGCTAGATGAAGTCGTCCGTACATATGGTCCCCATCTATATATCCAAACGTCATGAAATTTTTTCCATTTGCACAAGCTAGATATCGACATTCTGCTTTTCTACGATACAAAGCGGCGACTGTACAATACGAAGTGGTGACTGTACGATACAAAGCGGCGACTGTACGAAGTGTCGGGTGGTGACTGCCCAATACAAAGTTGTGACAGTCCGATACAAAGTGGTGACCGTCCGATACGAAGTGCGACTCTATGTTCCAAGTGGCAACTATACGATACAAAACGCCGACTGTACGGTATGAAGCGGCGGCTGTACGATACGAAGCGGCGGCTGTACGATACGAAGCGGCGGCTGTACGATACGAAGCGGCGGCTGTACGATACGAAGCGGCGGCTGTACGATACGAAGCGGCGGCTGTACGATACGAAGCGGCGGCTGTACGAAACGGAGCGGCGGCTGTACGATACGAAGCGGCGACGGTACAATACGAAGTGGCAAAGTCATGTGTAACCTGCAGTGTCAGATTTGATCACATCACTAATGAGTAAACGGATAGCGACCATCGATGTAGACTCAAGCGGTTTGATAGCTTGACCTTTCTGGAAGAAGTAGCAGGTTGGATTCCGGAGACAGCCAGCGATCAGGTCAACCTTGAGGTGTGTTAACATCTGACACAAATCCATTTGTTGTGCGCTCTTTTGCTTCCTGGTCAGCTGCAGTAGGTTGTACTCGTGCTCAGCTTCGTCTCCCGCACTAACACTGCTGTCTGTGCTTCTGACTCCTCTTCCTCCCCGCCGCTCCCCCGTCTCATGCTAGCCAACGAAGACTCCCTTTCCAAGGTATGTCATACAGACTGTTTTTGTTTTTCCCCTCTCCATCTTTCTTTTTCTTTGTTTTCCGTCTTTGTTGTCTGTCTCATTTCACCCAGGTCGCCCACCCAAATACAGCAGCGTCCCGGAGCTGGGCAGCCTCACCCCGACCTCCCCCTCCAGCCCCGTCCGCCCCCTCCCCCTGCCCAGCCCCAGCTCTGGGGATGTAAGTAACGATGGGGGAGACGGACAGTTCACAGGGTTGGAACCCCGTCACACAGTTTTCCTTTTGGCTCAGTAGCTCTGTCAATCATCCACAAACATGTTCATGAGTTTGTTGTCTGCATGTGATCACCAGCCATCAGTTGATTTGACGTTGATTCAGCCTTACAAAGTGAACAGAGTCCTGTAGCCCAGTAATGACGTACTGCTCAGATCTCACGTTAACTCCAAGTGTCTGTTCTGTGAGCTCCGTGAATAACACGCCATGTCCATTAGACAAGACTGGCCGTTACTAAACCCAACCAGACCGCGGGGCCTCCCCCCGCCTTACCTCTCCACACATGGTTGGTGGGGAAACTGATTGGTCCAATTCTTCCTCACAGGGAGACATCCATGAGGATTTCTGCACTGTGTGCAGACGCAGTGGCCAGTTGCTCATGTGCGACACGTGTTCTCGTGTTTATCACCTGGACTGCCTGGACCCACCCCTGAAAACCATTCCTAAAGGCATGTGGATCTGTCCAAAATGTCAAGATCAGGTAACCGCAGCAGCCCAGACTGACGCAGAGTCAGGGGGAAGGGGTACCGCAGTCCAATGACTGTCAAACTGCTTCTGCCACACTGTCCTGAATGTTAGGACTGTTCAATCCTTTGTAAGCATAAACACGATGCAGTATTGTTTCTTTGTGCTTCTGTCTCATTCACTGTCAGTAAAGATTGGCATCTCACATCCATCCACTCCATTGCTCGTCCCTATCGGTCCCACCACAGGGTGGCGGCTCAGTTGTCTTCCTCAAATCTTTAGTGTCTTCACCTCTATGACAACTCCGAGCTTGTCCCTCCAGATCCTGAAAAAAGAAGAAGCCATTCCCTGGCCTGGCACCCTGGCTATTGTTCATTCCTACATCGCTTATAAAGAAGGTGACTTTTGTTCTTCACCATCTGCTGGGAAACGCGCCGAAACCATAACACACTACTGGCTAACAGCTCGGTCTTATTGTTGTCTGTCGCAGCTAAAGAAGAGGAGAAACTGAAACTGATGAAGTGGAGCTCTGAACTCAAACTGGAACGAGAGCAGCTGGAACAGAGAGTCAAACAGCTCAGCAACTCCATAACAGTAAGAAACACATCAGATCCTCTCTGGTCTGTGATAATGTAAAAATCATGAAAGTCATGTTGTGACAGCTCCTTGCATTGATGCTAACTGCTACCAGTTATCTTGCACCCTGCGAGTCCTGTAAACTGTGAAAGGAATTCTTACACGATATCAAACTGTCCATCATTCCATCATCTGTGTTTGTGAGCCTAGGAAGACACTGTCAACATGAAGTGCAACAACTCCCCTGCCACAGGACGGCGACTCCTGGTGACTCACTGCTCAGACTTGTAGTGAATTTAACCGTGTGCCCGCGGGTCTTTAAAAGAATTAAACTACCTGATGTAACACCGCTCGACCGTCTAAAATCTGAAATCAGTTTGGCCCGTAGATCATCCTCCTTCCATTTAGTGCTCGTGGGGTTTGAATCATCGAATTGCATCCCAGCGTTACGATTGCCATGGTGTCCCATTATCACATAGGTGAACCAGTGAATGCGATAATTAGGATTCTTGGTTAATGAATTAGTTTTAACCTTAAACTCATCAAGAAGATGTGATGTTCCTAATATAACCCCCTTATGTCTTTACTCCATCAGAAATGCATGGAGACCAAAAACAACACCCTGGCCCGCCAGAAGGAGATGCAGCTTTCCTTGGATAAGGTCAAACACCTGATTCGACTCATACAAGCCTTCAATTTCACCCAAGCTCTGACAGAGACAGAGGATAAAGAAGTCAGAGTCCAGGACAGAGCTGGAGGCGCGGCCTGCTCTGATGCGGCGCCCAAGGTTAACTCTGTGGAGAACGTGAAGGCCGGGAGCCCGTCGGCCAGCGGCAGCGCTGATGGGACTGATGAACGAGAAAGTGGAGCTGCAGGGAGCGATAAGACAGCCGCTGCAGGAAACTCTGATGGCCAGGTGGTCCTACAACACAGCGGCGTCCTAATGGCAGTTAGAAGCTCCGCTGCAGAGGCTGTGGCTGCGGCAGGAGGAGGGGGAAATATAGGGACTGGGCTCCAGACGGAGGGCGTGTCGAAGGCTGAGACTGGGGCAGCTCCGTCGGTTGGCATTCCTGCTTCCTCAGCAACTGTTGTCACCACCAACGGAACGACTGAGCCCACCTGCCCTGACCGCAGCCCCACCGGAGGCTGCGCCACCAGCACCACCACCAACTCTGAGAACGAGATGGCTGCCGTCAACCCTCCAGAGACAGTGGTGGAGAAGAAACAGGAGGCGACCACCGACAGTGACGGCAGCAACATCAACAACAGCAAAACCTCAGAACCCTCCCAGCATTCTTTGCCAGCTCTGGTCAGCAGTTTGGACGATAAAAAGTAACGTTGTTGTTCTCCAGTCGCCGGAATTCAAACATATATATTGAAAAAAAGACATTCGCTTGCACCACACGGTGCCCTGAAGTTGCCAATCTGTATAAATGTTGTTTGTTTGCGTTGTATTGTCAGACTGTGTCAATGGTAGATATACAGCCCAAGTCACATGACTCTGGGAAGACGTGGGCAGTTCGGCCCACAGCGCTGGGTACCGGAAGGCTTACCGACCAGTTTCATCTTGCCAATTAGTGATAGACGTCAGTGGGAACGCTCAAAGGGAGATTTAATTCATCATCACACCAGTGTGTGCCTGTTCTAGTGGCCCATGTGTTCTCTTGTGTGTGTGTGGGGGGGGGGGCTTCACGTGGTACCGAGATTATAGAGAACCAAACATCTGTCGGGGTTACTGATCTGAAAAAGCAGTGTTGTCCTAAAGATTACATACGGAAAGAGAACCTGTTCGTCCCCTCAAACTTAATGTGAACAACATCAGCGTCTGAAGATCTCCTACCTGAACCAGATCTCCCATGTGGACCTTCAGCTCGCTCCTCTGACTCCTGAATCCCCTAACGACAGGAAACCTTCACCTATCGGCCAATAGCAGTTACCTTCCCCAAATTTAAGAACAACCCAGCATTACCTTCGTGTTTAATTCCACAGGACTCAACATGCTTCAAATGAAGGTTCAAAGTGACGTCCCAACATGTTCTGTAAATGTTGAGTTGCTGTGCTCGAAGAACGCTTGATCAATGTCTCCTGAAGACATTCACCATGTAGATCAAACTAACGCAAGACAGTATTTCGGTTTCGTCTTTGAAGGATGTGTTAGACGATCCGACAATCACTTTCAACCGGCGTCGCTGTCTTCCTCTTGAACCGACGTCTCACCTGGTTTCAGTCGTCAAAAGTCAAACTGACCTTCGTCCGACCAACAATCAAAGTAGCCAACAGTCTAAATGAACATTAATAGACGGGGATGTTAGAAAAACCCATCTATGTTCAAATGGAGCCCTCAGGCGTGACGCTTTGTTACCGCCCTTAAACCAACTTCCCAACAACCAAAGTACACCTTAACTCAACGTTTCCACTCGCAGAAAACTCAAATCTAAACTTCGGAGGTTTCCCAACCGGAGGATTTGTCGGCCGCTCAGTTTGAAGCATTTTGACGCCTTTCAATTAAATTTCCCAGCAACATTCGCCCTCCCCTGTTTCCATCCCCAGCTGAGCTCCGCAGGCCAGACGCTGAGCTCGGTGTTCAGCAGGGACGGAGGTGGAGGAGGAGCAGGAGGTGGAGCAGGCGCAGTAGCCGAACAGATGTTTTCAGTGGTGGTCAAGTGTAGTGATGAGTTTTCATTCGTGAGTCAAGTGTGTCAACTGTGAGAACTAAATGTGAAATTGCAATATTGCAACGTCAACACACAAGAACTTTAATCTGGGCTGTTTGTTTTTTTATAGGCAAAGATATTCAGGTCTTCCTCGTCTTCAGAATAAGTGCTTTCAGTTCCTGAACCTGCTGGACACAAAAGGAATCCTCTTTTTCAAGTGGTGATCTCTGAACTGCCAAATGATGTTGGATCCAAATTCCGCAGGGACGAGTCGGCTTTCTGTATCGAAAGATCAAATCATTGGCGTTGTCACATATTATAGATGTTACCATTTCACTAACTGGACGTCCGCACGTAGACGCGGGAGCTTATCAAACAATAACACGAGGAACTTTTGTCCTTGAAATGAAGGATTTGTTGTCTGAAGCTGCTCCGTCAGGCGCAGCTCAAAGGACGACGCCACAAATCCTCCGATTAAAGCACAAGCTTGCTGCATCACAAAGAAGTGCTGAAGAGCTTTTTGTATGTTCATATGGAATGAAACAAGAGTTTGTTGTGATGTGACTTATCCCCACATTGCCAATATTTTTCTAGGAGGACATGCAAACCTCCGTCTGACATTACGGCTCATCCTGGTTCTTATTTTTGGGCTCATGTCTTTTCTTTCCGGGACTATGGCGTCCATCTGCTCCGTCAGTTCGGTCCGTCTCTGTCTGGTGAACTGATTGGGACTTCTGGCTTCTTGTTGGGTTCAGAACAAACTCTGGTCTGTTCATTAACGGTGCCTCTGCTCCCAATGGAAGTTTCTTTTTCCCTTTTGGAGCTTTAATTTCAATATGATCCCCAAAACAGCTAGAAGATGTTGAAGGTGTTCGAACCTTCAGAACATCAAAAGCTTTTTTATGGTTTCCTGTTCTAAGATGAGCAAATTGTCCCGGAGCAGGAAGACGTTCTGACGGAAGGAAATAGTAGTGGTTTTGAATTTCGCCATTTCTTCCTTCATCCACAAAGAAGAAGCAAAGCTGCACAAACCTGAGAGGGTGAATAGTTGTTTTCATATCATGTGAACTCGTAGTTGAATCAGCATATCTGATATCCAATTATCGGACTTTTAGGTTTCAAAGAGGAAATCTAACGTAACGTGTGGTAGTTTGTCTCTTATCAAGTCAGTCCAACATGGAAGAAAAAGACAGATGCAAAAAGAAAATGGCAACTAATAATTTAGATTCTGTTGTTTTGTTGTTGGTCCATCCCGGGTGGATTTCGGACACGCGAGTCGAGAAGCGCCGTCCCGTCTCTTCGCTCAACAAATTTCTTTGAAAGAGCCGGAACTTTCCCTCTGTACAGTCGGTACGTCGAGTGCCTTTCTTCAAACAGCAGATACTATTTGTCTCTTGACTTGCACTGTGACTTGTAGAACCTTACGACCCACCTGACCTGCCCTCTTCTGGTCCCGTCCCATAAATCTCCGGCGAAGCTAAATGGATCGCAGCCCTGAACACGGTGGCTTCACCTCAGGCTGTCAGAGCAAACTGAAACTACATTTCCTTTTCTGCCGTTCGTGTTGCCTTAAATGTATTTTATTTTCCCTTTTAGTTGTTTTTACTTTTACACGGACGCTGGCGAACTTCAGAGGTGATTAGCAAAGGGATGTCAAGGTCATTAAGACGCTTTGAAGAGATTGTGGATGACGAGATCGTGCTCGAGGACATTGGTTTTGTGACGCACTTTTGATTTGACCAGTATTATTATCAGTGTAGAATCACACTCGTGATTTGCATTTGTGGAGGAATTTCTCCGAAGTTCTGGAGCTCTTCTCTTTCCTTTGGAAGGTCGTCATTCTGCTGTGCTGTGTGCTGCTTCTTCTGTCTCGGAGGAGGGATGACTTCACTAAATCAGGTCACGTGAGCCGCTGCCTGTGGGCACTTCGAATGAACAAACTAAACGGCGCCCTGACGGGCAGACGTAGACCAATTAGCATCATCTGTCCACTCAGTCTAGTGGAACGCATGCCTTCTTATGCAAATTTTTATACGAGATTTCTCAAAACTTTTTAATATGCATTCACTTTGTTTTTGAAGTTTTATGTCAGTCACTTTTTCCCTCGAACATTTGTGTGCAGTTCCAGAGCGCCAGCCTCGTCTCAACGCCAACTTTTCTCGCTGACATCGTGTTTTTATGGAAGGACGCTTTTGGCTCGTTAGTTTAGATTTTAATTTGCTTATGCACCATCGTGAATGTTGGGATCCTGCGGGAGGACATCGAGTCTTAATGTCAAACACATCTCATGTCCTCGGCTTCCATACAGTCAAACTCTGAAAGATAAGTTATCCAAAGAACGCCTTTGCGCAGTTGATGCATATCATTTGGAAATAAATCATCAGCATCGTGTGCATTCAGAAAGCTGGGAAGAGACCGTTTGACCGCAGCTGATCAGTTCGGATTTGAGGAAAGAAAAAGTCTTACATGCATAGAATGTTTGTCTGCTGGAAGTGTCGCGTAAAGTCGTTCACTCCGACTCGCGAGAAGTCAGTCCTGATTGTGGCCTTCGAGTATTGTGAATACATGACATCATCTGTCGTTAACTCACCTGTCCGGACCCAACTGTTCACCTGAAGCTTCTTACCTCATCCTCAGCTGATTCCATCGGGCGTGTCGAGTGCAAAAAAATAAATAAGACGTCTTTTTTTATCTTCCATTTGGTGAGATGCATTGTAGCGATCTGAATAAGAAACGTTCACCTGGTGTGCTGAATAATGTGTAAATTGGTAATTACACAATCTGAATATTTGTATAATTGTTTGTATTTTTTCATAATGATTTTGGAAAGGAATGTGTTTATTTTTTGACTTGTGTTCCAGATGTGTCTTCTGTTGGCCTGACGTTGTGACTGGTCTGGTGGGATTCTTACCTCTGTATTGAACCTCTTCTGTGATGAATTCTTTGTATGCAGTGTTTAGGAAATACTGTAGGAACACGGGACGAGTTGATATTAGGAGCATTTGATCAATTTGTATTTATTTATTTTATCATTTTGTTAATAAATTGTGAAAAGCAACATGGTTTTTGCTTTTTATTTTTTATTATGAAATACTGCCACAATTAATCTTTTATAATTGACAGGTGAAATAACAAACTACATTTGTCTCAGTCACAGGAGGAAGAGACCGACCGACATCACGGGAGGAAGAGACCAGAGACAGACATCACGGGAGGAAGAGACCAGAGACCGACGTCACGGGAGGAAGAGACCAGAGACCGACGTCACGGGAGGAAGAGACCAGAGACCGACGTCACGGGAGGAAGAGACCAGAGACCGACGTCACGGGAGGAAGAGACCAGAGACCGACGTCACGGGAGGAAGAGACCAGAGACCGACGTCACGGGAGGAAGAGACCAGAGACCGACGTCACGGGAGGAAGAGACCAGAGACCGACATCACGGGAGGAAGAGACCAGAGACCGACATCACGGGAGGAAGAGACCAGAGACATCACGGGAGGAAGAGACCAGAGACCGACATCACGGGAGGAAGAGACCAGAGACATCACGGGAGGAAGAGACCAGAGACATCATGGGAGGAAGAGACCAGAGACCGACATCACGGGAGGAAGAGACCAGAGACCGACGTCACGGGAGGAAGAGACCAGAGACCGACATCACGGGAGGAAGAGACCAGAGACATCACGGGAGGAAGAGACCAGAGACATCACGGGAGGAAGAGACCAGAGACCGACGTCCCGGGCGGAAGAGACCGACCGACGTCCCGGGCGGAAGAGACCGACCGACGTCCCGGGGAGTGGCGACCGATCAGACCGCGTTTGAAAAGAGTCACCACCTGTTGCTGAGGGCGAGCGGGCAGGAAGTGAAGCGGGACATCTCGTCATGTTTACGGCAATTAAATCAAAAGTTCTTACAATTTCTGGTAACAATACCAGAATATATTGAACTGGTCAAATGTTTATCAACTTCCGCTTGCAAGCGAACGTCATTACTTGTCACTGTAAACGCTAACAGTGACGATGCATTAACTATCTCTTATCCCAACATCACAGTTATGTTAAATAAATCAAAACATATTCAGCTGGTGTAACATATTACCGTGAAATATTAAGTTTATTACAATTTAATTTACCTTCGTTGTTTACATGACGTCACTGTACTGTGAGGTTACACAGTACCAGCTGTTAATATATATCTGATATTAGTTTCTGATTGTTCAACCCGTTGCCATGTGACACAGATAGATACATGCACATCTATATTACTCATTGATTGAGTCCTCCACTTTCGTACCATGTTAACAGTCATATAGATTTGAACTACAAAACGCAATTTCTGAAGAAATTACAATGTGAATGCTGTTTGCTGAATGAAAACTGCTGAATTAATAAAGTTGAGATGGAAGAAAAAGGCAGGAAGAAAACATAAAAAAAATCCTTAAATAGCTGAATATTTGGATATTTAAATGTTTTATGTGGAGGACAGTATGTGGAAGAAGAGGACAAGTCAAGTTAATGAACATTATTGATAAAGCTATGGCTAAAACAGCTGATTAACAGGTCACAGGCAGGATAACACACAGAGGTTTGGTGTGTGTGCGTGAGTCCACCCAGAGGAGTTGTGTGTAAATGGCTCTTGTAATTCGCACACTTAGATGGTTACATTTTATGAAACAGGAGAGATGTGAACGTTTGAGAGTTTTAATAGTTTCTAAGTGAATGTATGAATTAGTTACATGCAGCTGAAAATGTGTGATAAAAGTGGTCGTGCTGCATTGACTTTGAATGGGGATCGGGTTTTTTTTTCAAGCTGAATAACTTGAAAAGTTAAAAGATTTTTAAAATCTGCATAGACGCTAACTAGTCGTGGACGAGACGCACATTTTGATATTTAAATGATTTCTGTATGTTGAAGGGGCGGGGAGTTGATACGTGCCAAAATATGTACAGAATGCTTTCAGCAAGTTACAAAGTTCCCAAACAACTGGATTTAGATTATAAAAACTAGTTTCACTGTCATGATGTCCAAGCTGTCCTCTCTGTTGGACAACACGTCCCACCCCCTACAGGTCACTCTAACATCTCTGTTGGACAACACGTCCCACCCCCTACAGGTCACTCTAACATCTCTGTTGGACAACACGTCCCACCCCCTACAGGTCACTCTAACATCTCTGTTGGACAACACGTCCCACCCCCTACAGGTCACTCTAACATCTCTGTTGGACAACACGTCCCACCCCCTACAGGACACTCTAACATCTCTGTTGGACAACACGTCCCACCCCCTACAGGACACTCTAACATCTCTGTTGGACAACACGTCCCCCCCCTACAGGACAGCTGGTTCAGTGACAGGCTGATTCCCCCTCGGTGTCTCAGGGAGAGATACCGCAGGTCTTTCCTCCCTGCAGCAGTCAGACTCTTTAACCAGAACTGTTCCCAGTGAATAACAAGGACTCACTGTCTTCATTTAATACTGGGTTCTGTACAAGGTGCAATAACTTACAGACCATAACGATGTGCAATTCTACAAACGTACTAACTTATTCATTTGTTTACTTATTACTTGTTATTTTTTGGTAAATGCTCTTTAATGTGTTCACTGTCTCTGTGCTACTGTAATACGTAAATTTCCCCGTCGTGGGACCAATGAAGGATTTCTGATTCTGATTCTGATTCTGATTCTGATTCTGATTCTGTTTCTGATTCTGATTCTGATTCTGATTCTGATTCTGATTCTGATGTTCACTCCATGCTAACTTACTATTACATGGACGGTACATATATTTAAGCACACACTTATTTCAGATAAATAAATCTCTAATGGAAAATGAATACTTTCAAGTTAAATACATAAATATTTCTGTTATTTCAGATATTTATGTTATATTCAGCTCTTTCAGAACCTTCCAGCCGCTATATTGATTGACTTCTTCATCGGTTCGATAGTCGTCTACAGTCCTAGCTTGCTGTCAGCTGGTCCCCCCCCCCAGTTGGACAGGGCTTTAAGCATAAAAATGCTTGTCCACATTGTTTTCTGTAATCTTAAAACATCCCCGTGTGCTCTTGTCACTGAACTCTGGAACAGCATTTTACAAGCCTCGATTTTTAACTTTTTCTTTTCTTTTTCTTTCTTCTTTAATTGATGATCCATTCTGTATCACGTCTGATCCCGGTTACTTCCGGTGGATATAACCTGCTCTACGCTCCTCGCGTTAGTGCTGCAGATTGTTTGTGGTGGAAGTAAATCTAACTATTGTTTTTTTAAATCTCCATTTACAATAAATCTCCATTTCTGAGACCCCCAAGAGGGTTGGGGGTCAGGTTGTAGAGTGGGGGGGGTCAAGGCTGAGAGGGCCGAATATGAAGGGTGGTGGGGAGGGAGAGAGGGACGGTCTGAGTGAGAGGAGTGTTGATCGATTCCAGGCTCGGTATTTTCCAGACAGACTAAACGCTAAAGGTCAAAGTTCAGCTGCTCTTGTTTCCTACAGGGGGGGGGAAACACTATACACGTTTGAACATGGTTATTTCCTGGTTACCTTGTGGCAGCGTGATAGTTTTTCCTATTAGTTGGACCATATTCGGATCATTCTCACCCCCAGTGGAATCTTTTAACTGCTGGTCTTAACAAGCATCTTCTGTTGGAATCATGGGATTCAAAACTGTCTACAAAAAGGCTGAAGATCTGTCTGATCTTTAATAAAAGGTTTGAACAGCTGAACACCATGGCACATGGGTAAAAGCTAAGAATACTGCTGGCGGGGACCCGGGACCCAACCGGACCCAACCGGACCCAACCGGACCCAACCGGACCCAACCGGACCCAACCGGACCCAACCGGACCCAACCGGACCCAACCGGACCCAACCGGACACATCTGCCATGTGCTGGCTGTGTAAGAGTGGATGTGACTTTTTGTCCGTTTATATTTATCTTCACCCAGACTGAAGCAGCTCACATGACTGTATTGCTTGGACGTGGTGATGACAACGCACACACACAAGCAATATTTCCTCAAAGCATTCAAAGATACGTCCCCCTGTGTGGCCGGACTTTTATTTGTTGAGCATGTACACTGACATTTTTCATCATACATAACCATGATCACACAAATCAAGACAGATACTGACTGCGCCCAAACAGGCAGTGATAACACGCAAAGCAGGTTACACCTTGACCTACACAAACACACACACATACACACACACACACTGCAAAACATACCACAAATGCATACATAAACATACATACACATGCCAGCTATGGCAAGATTGTATACATTGCATGTGCAATAATTCCTGTTTGTGTGTGTGCATGCAGACGTCGTCTCAAGTGGCTGAATGAGAAGACAGAATTGAGGCGGCTGGACTGTGAAATAAAGAACAAGGGGGAGGGTAAAGGGAGTGGGTGGTGGGTGGTGGGTTGGGGGTGAGTGAGTGACAGTCCCCTCTTCCTCCTTCCCTCATTCTCTGGCTCCCCCTCCCCCACCTGGGACTTGAACCCATGACCCCCTGGTGAATGAGTTCAAGGGAGGCACCACCATTACTGGGGAAGCTGCTGGTTTGTGTGTGTGTTTGTGTGTGGGTGAGTATGTGTGTGTGAGTTAATGAGAGTGTGTTTTGAAGTGACTTGAGTTGGCCTGTGTGTCTGCTGTGTGTGCGTAGTCTGTTGCCAGACAGAAATCATGGGATCTGTTTCAGAAACATGCTGAAAGTCCAACGAGTGAATTAGTCAAATTAACAAGAATGTTATCAACGAATTAGAAAGAAATTTGAAACAAAATGACAAGAAAACCATTATTAAAACTGTATTAAAGCCGTATTAATGCTGGCTTTCATATGTTTACATGTTTGTGTGTGTGTGATATTAAAAGTAATGCCCCCCCCCCCCCCCCCCCCCCCCCCCCCCCCCCCCCCCCCCCCCCCCCCCCCCCCCCCCCCCCTCAAG
>CAAKHC010019605.1:37927-55024 GCA_901007825.1 Macroramphosus scolopax | reverse complement strand
ATCGTTCCCCCCTGGGATGGATGTGCACACAGCTTTGTGACAAATTAACATCAAGAAGAGCCTCTTGATTCCAGAAGCAGGAGGAAACTTCAGCGGCTGATTTACGACGTCTCAGCGCTCCCACACACACGGCCGGCCGCCGCCGCCGCCCGACCGCCCCCACCGCTCAGACACTTTACACCCGGCCGTTTAATTAAACTCAAAATAAATTACCTCATTCGGTTTGCCCCAAATCTGACCCGCCATAACACGGAACGATCTCCCGGGATGGGACGTGTCTGGAGGGGGCTTCAGGCCTGCGCGGGGACGGCGACATAAAGCGGCAGCTGACGGTCCTAAAGTCCGGCAGCGCCGCCGTGTTTTTTATTTGACAGATAATATTTAATTTGAGGGTTCACATTAAACACGAACTGGATAAACTCCCTCGATGAAACACGGTCTGATGCTGCGCCTCAAAGCGGGGAAACATTTGTTTCCTGATTTGGTGGAAATTGGATGAATCCAAGTTGCACAAGTCGCTGCGTGGATATCATCTCCAAGAGTGTGTGTGTGTGTGTGATATTTCTTACAACATCCACCCGGTTGTACACTAGAGACCGAGTGTGTGACGTCCTCGCCGGCTGCTGTTTGACCATGTTCGGGGTATTTATGGAAACTAATTGGCTGTTGGCTGCAGCTTTAAATTAAACAGACGCAGATGAAAGTTGTATTGATCTTCTTGGTAAACTTCCGGCAAGAGAGCAAATCTGAGACGCTGCCAGGGGACGTATCTTACTTAGGATGACTGTAATGTCTCATAGCTGTAGTTCATCAGTCCATCACTGCATTAGGAGAACGCTATCAGGAGACCTTTTGACCTTTGGTCAGGCCCTGAGGTCACCGTGTGCAGGTGGGCCCATCATCCAGAAGTAACAAAGGGAATATCACAGGATACAGAAATGAAGAGGCGACTGTCAGAGGACAACGGTGCATGAAAGAGGAGGTCAGGAGGTTCGATCCTGTACCTCCATTCTGAGGGCACTGGAGGAGAAAGGAGCGGTTTCATCATCTCGTCCTGCAGTGATGTAACGCTGAAGCTGAATAACCTCTGCACAATGTGGACGCCTCTGAACTCCCTTCGGTACCAGACAGTAAGATAACAGCATCATGGTGGATCTGCTGCTTCCTCTGTGACTTCTCCTCTCCTGTAAATGCTCCGTTTAGTGAGCAACAGTCTCCCAGCGACGGACTTCTTGGTTTGCATTGAACATTAAACATCACGCTAACTAAGAGGCGGTTGTAGTTTTACACTGACAGGCTGCAGCCGCTCATCGTTGCATCGTGATGTCGGAGCATCCAGATAAGCTCACATTACCATGGAGACGCTGTACAACCGCTCACGCTGCCACCGAAGCTTCGTGAAGTGTAATCAGACTTTTCCACCAGAATAAGTAGACAGCACCTCCATTGATCACCCCGTTATTTATTTATTCATGTTCCCGGGCAGAGTTTGGGCGGTCGTGGCTGAATGAGACGTCCCGGCTGTCAAACGTGTCCGGCTGAACGTCAGTTAGAAGGTCGGTGTTTCATGAGGAGAGGTGTTGAGGTAAACAGTGAAGGTGACGGGTCTCCTCATGACGGCGTCTCCCTGACATGCTCTCACATTACGAGTCTGTTCGTAGAGAGCTGCAGCTGGTATCCAGTCACATCGCTCGTCCCTCTACGCACCCGGAGCATAAACTGTTGTTTTAATCTCTGCTCGCCTTGTTGGTTTACAGAGAATATTTGCGCTGAGGGCAACGATACAGCCGAGGTGGGGACGGATATCATCATAAAACATCAGCTTATTAACGAGGATGACCGGCCGGCAGCCTCAGCATCACCTCGGGTTTACCAGGGACGGAGCTTCGGTCCTGGAGCGGCCTCAGGGGCCGCGAGGACGGCACTGCTTCTGGGCAACGTCTCTTAGAGGACCCCGGGGTCCACAGCCTTGTCCGGGGTCCACAGGTGTAACTGATCCAGGTGGGAGGCACCTGATCAACTGGATCTTTAGGATTCCTGCAGTACAGCTCAACTATATACTTCCATCTATATCTGTATTGATGAGGACACAGACGGATCATCTCACATTCTACATAGATGAGAAACAACCTGAAGAAGGGAAGGAAGGCGGGAAAACAGCTGCACGATTAGAGAACAGCTGTATTTACATCCCGAGACAGGCTTAGCAGTACCGACCTATCTGATCTGCAGCTATTGTTTTAAAGGCTTGTAGTTTACGTCGTTGAGGATCGTTCCAGCTGCCGAGAGTCTCCCGGAGCTTCGCCTCCTTCCAGGTCGGAGCTCCTCAGCAGACTTCAGGACGTCTCCTCCTCGACACACCGCGGTGAACATAACGATTCTGGAGTAAAGAGTGAAGCTCCTTGTTTTATGATGAGATCGAGACGGGAAAAAAAAAATCTTTTTATTGTCTGCAAGATTAAGACACAGCACGTGGAGATGGTACAGGAACACGATGCAGGAGGAGGAGGAGCAGAGTCCACACAGATTCATAAGGAGTGCATGATGAAGAGGAAGTTTGCAGCTGCAGTAAAGTTTCTGTCTCAGTGTTGCTCCTGTTTGATGCTGCTACAAAGACGTGTTTCATCGTGTCTTCCATTGTTCGTATTCATGTGCAGCTCCTCACCTTGTTTTGTTTTCCTGTCTCTCCTCCGTCTGTACCTTCGTCTTCCTCTATAGGAGACGGCTCCTCACAATCAGGAATACCGTAAAAACAAATCAGTTTCCGAGATGAATGAATGAAAGATGGTGACGCGTCGCCCCCCCGGTCGCCCCCCCGGTCGGCCTCCAGCTCTCTGTTCTTCACTCGGAGCCGTGTGATGATCGATCCCTCACAATCTCCGTCTGCACTTAGCAGGCGACACACGCTGACCCCCCGGTCACATTAGCACTCACTTCCAGGCGAGATGGAGGGGGCACTTCAACATTGATCAGGGGGCTTCAATCCCGGCGACGCTAAGAGCCCCCGAGTTAATTACAGAACAGGACATGATGAAGAGGAACACGAGTGGTTCCGCTCCGGAAAATCTGCTTCTTTTTTTTTTTACTAAGACAAAAAAGCCTTTGTTATTTAGGACGAAGTATCAGGATCAGATACTGTGTTTGCTTTCAGGGAACCAATTAAAGAGACAGTGACACTAAAAATGAAAGACTTCAACAGCATGACAGGTGAAGTGATGAACACACAGGGGTCAGATATTCATGACGAAGAATCAGCCCTCAGGTTTCCTTTAAGAAGAGATTTCTGATCCTGTTTCCTGATGTCAGGACGTCACCCGGCTCCTCTGAAGCCTCCCGACCACCTGCCCCCCGACGTCTGGCCCCATCGATCCCCCTCCCCGTCCTGTAATGGACCTCCCTCTCACTGAGATCACCACATTCTTCTCCGTATGCCTTCTTAATCAAATAAGCTGCCTTTTACTTTATTAACTCCGGACGAGCTCGCCTCCGATAAGCCCTGCGGTTTTTTAAGCCACTTTGGCGAGGAGGCGGCCGGCCCCCCCAGGAGGTGACGGGAGTCGGCCGATGGAAGCTTCGGGTCAGCGTGTTATTGTCTGAGGCTTGGCCCTGCGGCTCCGGGGAGAATCACTCCCTCTAATGGAAAACTATTGTCTGCCACCGAGGACACACAACATGCAGCCTATCTGGACTCGTGCACAGGACAGGACGGACCGCCGCATCCGATGGAAAGCTATTTTCGCATTGTAATATCCACTCAAGTCGATTCGAATTAAGCGATACATCCTGAATGGACCTTGTGTGTGTGTGTTGCATGCAGGAAACAGCAACACAGCAGAGGAGAGCAATAGCTACTGTACTGTCCCACATTTTAACTCACACAACGAGCCCCAAACATCTAAAGCTGTCACAACACTGCAACAATAAGGCACCCGGCGAGTTATTTATTCATGCGAGTGCGTCGGATGTAGTTTAATGAGCACAACAAAACGAGATTAGAAGTGTCTTTTCCAGAAATATAATGTCACTCCATTAGCATATTGCATTATTTATTCAGTGTTTCCTCCCCCCGGTAGGTGACAGTTAATGTCTAATGTAAGAGGGAGACGCGTCCCCTCCGACAGCAGTCGGGGCCGGTTCACAGCCGGTTCACGGCTCCGCCGCCTGGATGCAGAAACACTCGGAGCCTGATCGAAATGTTCCCCGACAGATCATCTCCAGAGGGTGAGGAACTCCATTCGCCTCACGGGTTTCCTCCCTCCCGTCCGTATCTCCGGAGGACGGCGATGTGTGATACATGCATTATCTCTCCCCCCCCCATCCTTTCGCTTCTCGACGGGTCGTCGCCTCCCCGCAGGATTCACCTGCGAACGTTTTAAAAGTCCGCCGGTTTCTGGCCGAAGGGAGATCCTTTGTTGTTCTCTGCGTGCCTCTTCGGGAGCCGGTTTGACATTGGGAGGGGAAGACAGCTCGTGTGGGGTTCATCGAATCTATCAGGGAGGAGGAAGAGGAGGAAGATGAGCTCAAAAATACAAAACAAAGTCACCTTTTAAGGAACTGTTCTTCATCACGTGTTCGTCTCCACTTCAATCAGGCCTGTTTCTGGTGTCATGAAGGGCCGCGACAGGTTCGGGCTGATGTTAAAGGATTTTACAAGAAATCTCTCCGACATTAAGCAGCTGTCAGACGAACGTCAAGGTGCCTCAAAGTCACATTCATATTTAATATGTCATCATACGGTCGTGTCCTCTGTGGAATGTTCCACCTCGTACTTCTTAAAGTTTGTACAGCCAACTGTGGTTCCTGTGGTTCATCCCTTCATCTGTTGGTGGACAGTTGATGCCTTCAGCTTCTACCTGACCTGCATTCATCTGCTCACATTCGACCGTACATCCATTATGTAGTTATTATAATACACTGCAAAGAAACCTCGGCTATTCATAACCCTTTGATAATTGGCCTTAAATACCTCAAGTACACTGAAGCTGCTCTTGTAATCACCTGAAGTTTTTCCTCAACTAGAAAGTGATTAATTCGGTCTAATTCTTTTTTCTTCTCACTAACAGACGCCTGCCTGCAACTACAGCTGTGACTTCACCAGACACGTATCGATGGACGGACCCATCGATTGCACTTCCTGTTTGATTGGATCTTGGATTGATTTGCATTAATCCAATCCCAAGAACCTTCACTTTGCAGGGATGTGTTCCATGAGCACCCACTGTTGGACACATCGTAGGCCCGCCTGTAGTCGCCTGCAGGCCCTCAGACTCTCAACAGGTTCATTTTTAGGATTAAATGCCCCCTTAATTTCTGTATGCAGTATAATCTGTTAATGATTCCAAGAACAGGGACATTAAAATGTTCTAAAAGCAGGATCCAACCTTGAAGCTCGGAACACATATTTTAATCCTAAAGTTAAGTATATTTTAAGGCTCGGAGATTTACTTACCTTTAGCACGGATGAGATCATTTGATGGATGGCCAGGTAGAACTCGGGACATCGACCTAGAAGGGAATAAAGGCAACGCTGTTACAGTGTCAGTTAACCGCTGATAACAGCAGCAGAAATCATGATAGTAACAGAGGATCTATTTGATACATCATACAGTTGGTTGATATATTACTGCTATTTATCAAACCTTTTTACAGTTGGTTTCCCCCGTTACAGATATCTAATTATTCCCAGCTGTGTGCACTAGATTATGGACTTAACAGAGACAGGAAAACATGTTGCATTTAAGTTTAGAGAGAGTTTATGTCCAGCTATGTTAGGGGAGAGGTTAAATGGGGTTAGGTGGTTTACCTTGTGGAACGGAGGTCTTTTTAAACAGCTACTGCCGTCCTCTCTCTGCGGAGGTCGGCTGGGGGTCATTTAGAGTCTCTTTAACGGACGGGGCAAAGGCAGGCTCGTTAAACGACTGGGCCACGTGAACCGGAGGAGAACAGGAAGAGAGAAGAGAGAGCAATCCCCCCCCCACCCACTGTGCTGATCTGAACGTGGCCCTAGAGGAGGCTGCTACGAGTCATCTCTGTCGGGGTAAACACTCAGAAAGTTAATGTATGTTTACCGATGATGCTTGACGTGATCGGCGTTCGCTTCACAACGAATTATGGGAACAAACAGGAGAGGAGAGAGGCAATGTCATTATTGCTAAATCCTCTAAATCTCAGTCGGAGGGATTTCCAACAAAATGCAACACATGTTGTTCAAAATCAGATTCTTATCAGATTACCTGGGTCATCTCCAAGGTCACCGACAGACACGGCGTGCTTGTAGGTATTTTTGGAAATGACTTCTTATGCTACAACAGATGACTCTCCGGGTGGTTTCGGGTAAGATGAAGGTCCGTGTGTTCGTTAAGTGTTCCGAACTCGTCAGGATTTATCATTTGGGTTTTTGTTAGTTTAAATTAGAGTCTGTTTTTAGGTTAGAAAATTATTCTCGGCAACACAAGTGTTTCTTTCTTTCAAAATTTTATTCAGCATCAACAAGAGGGAAATATTAAAGGGCTTATATAAGCTTAAAAAAAAAATCCATGTAGCTGAACAAATATCGAGAGGGAAATTATCAGCACTTCACCAGCATGGGATCGAATCAGATGGATAATAGGGAGAAAAAAATAAAATGAACCTGTTTGAAATGTGAAATGAAAATGACTTTGATTTAGAGCATTTGAAATAAATCACCAACATGATTTTGCAGGTAAAATTATGAGCAGCTGTTTATAAACGTATTAAAGTGGATGTTTTTGTGATGAACATCGGCTTTTCAGAATAAAACACCTGACAATACACACAGTTGCACACCATGCTTTTATAAGCCCTTTAACACTAACGTACTATTATTTTTACAAAAGGGAGGAAACAGCAATACAATATGTATACAGTATGACTCTTCTTTTTTTTTTTAAGTCTGAAAATGTTTTTATTTTACAAGGGACACAACTCCACCGATTTACCCCTCAGAAAAGAAATATCTACAGTACTGCACTTTCCTAGAACTAAGCTACTACATTTTAGTGATCAACCACGCAGTCCACGGTTTAAAGAATAGAGGGGGATGAATTAAGTTGCACTGGCAGCCGTGTGGAAACATTGTATCAACAGCTTATAGTGATTTATTGATCATTACAAAGTCAATTAGCTCGATACAACGTCCATCCTTCACCATCACACAGCCGAGAGAGAAACTTAATCCGCTGTGGCGTCTTTCTTAATCTCAACGTCCGTTTGATTTTCTCCAAGAGGAAAAGGATAGTTCACCTAAACTGCTTTACACACTTCGCCCGGTGTGTTGTTAATTATCAGGGGATTACATGGTTGGAACCGGCTTTTACTTCATTCGTCGTCTCGCTTCGACTGTTTCGTTTATTTTGCAGTTAAGTTTTCATTTCTACAAGTGTGGGAGCGTCCATAAAAAATCCATTACTTGGGTTGAAACAGCCATGAGGACTCAGGTGTGGGCTGTATAAACAGTTCAGTATCTGGAGTATGGTTGATCTCTGTACAGTCCCTTGGCTGTTCGTGCCGGTGGTGCCTTGCCGCGATTGTTTGCCCACTCCTCCTGACCTGATTAGGCAGAAGAGAGAAGAAACAGATGGGTGGTGATTACAGAGGTGTTAAATCATTCAGTCATTACAACCCTCGTCGGTTTCTCAAGTTCTCTACAAGTTTTGTAAATATGCAGTGACACTAACACGGCGCCTACTCGTCGAGTGTGATGAATGTCTGGCGTCGATGCGGATCGTCTAATAACAAAAGCGAGTTGTTAAAGCCGGGAATACGAGCAGTGACTCACACCACCTTGAAGGATGCATCTGAAGCCAGGATCAAATAGCTACTGGGAAAGGAGGCTCCCAGCCAAAAGGTCACAATTACCATTAGCCCAAATCAGCGGCTGTTCACCCCCTGGTACTGTCAATGTTAAAGTGCCAGTATTGATGGCAGCCTTTGTCTGATCTCCAGCCAGTACTGAGACTTCCCCAGAGCCGCGGCTCACAAAGGGTTCTTCTTTCGGTGTACAGGCTGTCGACAGCACATAGCCAATACCCGTAATTAAACCTGTCACCCTTTCACTGACAGACACTTTGAAGAAATACACCAATTTAACCTTGTGTTTTGAAAACAAGGATGGGCCTCAGCATCAACGCTGTTTATCCGCTTCCTTTGAACTGTCGTCCCTTTTTCTTTGTGACCCGTGCGGTGGTTCTGCACTCGCCGGTTCTATTTTATGTGCAACTATGCAAGACTCTAATGAGTTGAATGTGCTTGGTTATTCCCCTTGTGGGGTCAGGAGAGTTGAGGAAGTTTCTGTTAGCGATGACACATTTAAAACCTCTAAAGGGTGAACAGAAAGCGTGCAGGTTGTGAATGAGGTTAATGATGCTCATGATATTAGGGAGCTTTTATCCTCCGATTCAGCCAAAGAAGTCGTCATAGGTACATTTTAAAGATAAAGAAATGCTGCAATTGCAAGTCCCGGCTTTCATCCTAAATTAAGACGTGAATCTGCAACTCTCTCTAACATTGGAAAATGAAGCAGGGAAACCATCAAACACACTTCACTGAATATCTTAACAAGCAAGTGAGGTGAGATCTCAGCTGTATGTTCAGCAGTGTAGTGAGTAACTGAGTTGATGCTGCTGCTAATGGGCCCGAGGGGGGAAAAAGTAAATGCATGTGATGGTTTCTGCAGGATACAATTGATGATATTGTTCATGACTGATCCTTCTGGAGCCCCTTTTCTTGTATCCTCTGGTGGGGTCTCCCTGCAGGGTTTCATATGCATACACTTGAAACTGGCCTTTAGCATATCCGCTAACACAACATGCAGGGAGTAAAAAAGCTTGAATGTCTTTAAACTTGACACTGAGACTGTGGCTACTATCTCACCAACCAACATCAACTCCAGAACAGCCCTGGTTTTTATTCGACCCAGTGTCCAGCAGCGATACACTCTGGTATCATGAGAGGACTTCACTCGTAAGAATGATGTGAACATGCTGAGCCGCTCCTCGGGATCGAGTGGGTAACAAGTCTCTTTCTGTGAGTGATTCCAGCAGTTTCTGTGAGGAGTAAAGTAGATCTTGAAGTGATGCTGCTGTCAGGGCGACACAGCCTTGGTTTCATCCATCCATCCGTTCCCCTCCATGTTTTGTTTTCCCCGTTACTCATCCTGTCTTGTCTCCCTAGATCCTGCCAGCCCCTGTTGCCCTGCAGTTCACCCAGCTTTCACACCTGTTTTATCACATGATCATCCAACTCACCTGCACTCACGTCTGTCATTCCTTCTTCACCTCACCTACCCCCTTTTTTACTTTGTCTTACGGCCAGACTTTCAGTCATAACCTTTCAGCATCCTGTTTTTCTGGTGACAACTGTGTCAGATTCCTTTGTGCGTGTCCTTTGCCTGATTCCTTTGTGTTCATTGACTGTCTACCTGATTTTGACAAAGAGTAAAGGACTGGTCCTGAATTCAACTCTTTCATCCCTGAGTCCTGATTCTAGGTCCTTAAGCACAGCAAGTCTGTTGAAATCATGTGATCACAAGTGTGCAAGGCTTCTGTTCATTGATAAATGTTGCATGATAGATGAAAATAAGACATTTCCAATATCTGACTAAGAAGCAATGAAACTATAAGGAGATGCGACGGGAGATGTTATGACACGAGACAATACATAGCAGGGTGAAAGAAGTGTGACACTCACCATATGAGTCATATGAGTCTCCACTGTGTCCATATTCATAGTAGTCATCTGAGCTGTAAACAGACAGAGCAGTCAAGTGAATATCAGAGAAACAGAATCAACATCTTATATCCTGCATCTCGCAAATTGCAGCTATCAGCAGATGAATGGAATGTAACTTATTCTCAGAATTATTCTTCAATCATGATGCAATCACATATAATTCACACAGTGTCAGTCAGGGAAAATACTTTTCTGCCGCTATTTTGGACAGAAAAGAACAAAACACGGGGCAGCTTTCAGTCACTCAGAAGTTTGGCCACATTCTTGGTTCTAAAAGGCAATTTCCTCCAACATATATCTGCACAACTCCCCAGTTCCACATCAATGCATATGGAGATCTATGGGATGTGGCAACTTTAATGAAAAATAAAAAGATGGGGAGGCAAGTTGCACAGCAGCTCATCTCTTGTTTTTTTTTTTTTATTTGCACTCGCCACTGAGATGCTGACAGAACAATCCTGCGTCAGTATCATCCGCTAACAGCGCTATCATTCAAGAGAGGCAATTCATCATAAGGCTGCCACTGAGTCGGCACCGGCAATCACAGCTGGGTCCTCTCCGCCTGCCTGTCAGTGTCAGTCTGTCAGTGACAGGAGCACCTCTCTGCTGGTCGGATTAGAGAGCTGAAAGCACCTGAAACCTCAACGCTGCATGACTGCTGAGGGCAAAGAGATGACAGAGTGGAAGTAACTCATTACAGTTTATTCTACTCTTAGTGCTTCTGTAATGCGGTAGCTTTTCGCAGCATTAAAGAGCCAAACTGAGCTGTAACAGCGAAGGTTGAGTCGCTCTGCTTCTCTACCGTCACCATCAAATAAAACCCCAGTTTGCAGCGTTCCAGGAAATCAATCTCTACAAGTTCACTAGCTACATCACAGAAGTAAGTATTACACCTCACATTCTCTTAAGGGTTTTTAAGGGATTGTAAGTCACTCAGGCTGTCAAAACAACTCTCTTGCCGAAACACTGCAGCTGTAACAGAGATGAACAGATTCACGCGTTATCGGAGCCACGCGTCAAATCGGATGTTCAACTTTAAAGTCCGGATGAAGGAGAGCTGTCCTTTGGTTTCAGACAAAGAACAAAACACAAAGAGAGTGAATTGTTGGACAATACGGCAATACGATTTGTTCGCGTTCTCTCTAAGTGTGATGTCACGCACTAAAATCCACCGGAATCGCTCAGTTGCTTTATGATAGTATAGCCGTTTATACAGGCTGTTTTGCTAGCATAGCCTAGCGTAGCGTAGCCTAGCGTCGCCTAGCCTAGCTTAGCCTAGACGAGCTAAACGGTACTAACACATACAGTATGATGAATCTGTATTTAACTTTAACTTTAGTTCACAGGATAGCCTTACCTTTTGTCACAGTAGGGTTGGGAGGTAATATCGTATTTAAAAATAAAAACTGGGTCTGTTAACATTCACATTTAATGTTGACTCTGATCGGACGCTATGGACAAGATAGGGAAGTTCCTATTGGCTCAAATGAGCTGTCAATCAAGAGGTCAGAATGCAGACACCGTTTTTTAAATGAAAGTATAATTATATGCTACAGCAGTCCTTTGTGTATTTTCCGGAATTAATAATGTGTTTTGAACTAAATATAATAATGGATTGGATCGTTTTCCAATGTAACAAGACCGTTATGGCAGGAATGTTTGATTGCTAAATTTGTTGCAAAAAGTTGCCTAATTTTTCTGTTTTTCGGTTGGTTGTCTGATAACAGGTTAGAGGAGCTTGTTGTTGTGATTGTGTGGTGAAATGATTTGCAGCAGTGCAGCAGGACTCATAGCTTTGCAACAATATATCTCGTGGGAACGTACTTAACATAGCAGTTGTGTTCTACCACAGCGGGTACTTAATGTTCCAACCACCCACTGCAGAGATGTTTATCAGCCAGTAAAACTGTTAAATATAAACATTTGAGGATGTTATTAAAGTCTCAGAAGTCTCGGGTACTGTTACTGGTGATAATCCACAGACCTTCTGCCAACCTTCGTCACAATTTCTTTGGTAAACTGTTATTCCAGTCAAAAAAAGGGAGTGTGAAGCGAGCTCTGCAGATTATTGGCAGATTTCTTTTCTCCTTCATAGTCTTTGCTTTTGAAGTTTTCTATTCTAATTTCTATATCCTGTCCAATTATTATATCCAACCCACTTTCCATTCACCTCAATCTGCTCGTAGAAAGATATAAGCTTTCCGCATGGCCAGATAATACAGGAGGTTAGCCAAAATTATATTATTTCATGTGTAATTTGTCGGAACTGATCCTTCCTTTGGCAGCCTCCTTGCCTCCGATAATACCTCTCAACGGCAAAGACATGGTCGTTTTATTGTTTCCCTTACAGAATCCTCTGGAAGGATGAGCTAGACAAGGCCAACGGAGGACAGGAGGAGGGATCATTTTAAGAGTACTTTGGTGGCTCAATGAGACATGAGACAGCTCCCCTAAAGAGGCTTGTGCCTTAAGTCAGGCTTAGCATAAATTTTACAGTGAATAATTCAACCACGAACAATACCGAGCCAGCAGACGCAAACAAGGCTTCCCCCTGTGTTAATGTAGTCTCCCTCCAAGAAGTCAGGCCAGCTGCTGTTGCTTTGAGCATGAGGTTTCCAATCAGCCCTCGTGGCACATGCGCCACCGTGCATCTACCATGGATGACAAGTCACTGGAATATCCTTGACACCACTCACAGGCTGACAGAAACAGAGAGACGAGGGGGAGAAACACATGACAACGCAATGCATGTTTTAGCTCGTCTAGTCGTGTTCCCTGAGACAAGGTTTGACAGGAGGCTAAATAATTAGATTTCACACTATGCTAAAATGCCGGGGTGTATTTCAGAGTGGTAGCCCTCGAAAAATAAACAGCATTTTTTTTTATGGAGGTCGGAAAATCTATTTGCCACAATTCACAGGCGCTTGCAGACGTATTGTGAATACGAGCAGCGGTGGGCCATCCTGGGCTTTCCTGTACATGTCTGCCATATTCAGTAATAAGAAACAAACAAATAACACCAACTGGAACGCATTGGAAGCACTTCTAACACCATTTCAGAGGCTTGCTTACATGCTGTAAGGCTGTCAGCATTTTCAACTTTAATTTACTTCCACTGTTTATCTCACAAAACTCGGCATGAGTCATTTTCCCTTAATTTTCATAGGATCACCTGATGTGCTGAAAACTGCCAATGCAGACCTGCTATTGGCACAGAGGTAAGAAGTGCAACAACAAGATTCCTGCCTAATGTTCTGCATCGTCTACTGCCCTCCAGACAATTGGAAATCATGAGCATCTAAACAAAGCAGTACAGTACATTTAGGATGTATAAAGGGCGGAAAAACCCACGAACGGATGTAAACACACTCTAATAGCTCTGCAGAGGCAATCGGGGAAGAAATGTGTTTGTTATTCGGCCATTTGAAAAGGAGTTGTGCTGCTAACATTTGTTATGTAAGTGTAATTCCTGCTGTCTAAATGTTTCAGTAAAAGCAAAGTTTGGATATTTTCTGGAGTGATTTGTTTACATGACATAATACAAGACATTTAAGACTATTTTCATTCATTTTTGCTACAAGTTATTCAGCAGCATTAAAGCCTAGTTACACAACTAGTATACAAACGTAAAGAATCCGTCTTGAGAGACCCCTTGTGATCAGACCTCCCTGTAAACGCGACATCAGGTCGGTTAGCAAACACAGACCTTTGTTCCGTTCCCACTTCCCACGTGAGCAGCACATCTCACGCACGAGTTGTGTGTAGCTTCGGCAGCCCCTCATCTGAATTAGACAGTGAGATGATTTTGTCGATAGTCGTTTTGACATCAAACCGGCAATCTTCCTCCAGTTTGGATATCTAAATCTGTCTGATATGGAACAGAACATCATATGAAGGGCGGTAATTTGAAAACTTTCAGCATTGATAAAGTATCATGAAATGAGAGTATGAGGGAAATCCCAGAATGCACCAGTATTATATCCTTAAATTATAAGTTACATTCATCATCATTGATCACATATCACAGCCTTTTCATGTCAAAATTGCCCAGCTGGCAGCAGGAACACAAGCATAAGATGAGGTGCCTGGGGGGGTTATATCTCACTTGAGATATGGCCCTGTCATAGGTGTGAACGTTCTTTGACTTTCTAAATAGGTCAGCTTTTGATTTGGCATTCATTAGCAGGCGTCCGCTGCTTTGTGTCTCCCTGAACCTCACCGGCCAATAAAAAACACCCACCACATCAGTGTGTGTTTTCATCAGGAACCTGATTCCAGGCCTACTTTTCCACAGGTTTTAGGTTAAAGCCTCGCCTCTGTAGTGCATCTGTCACCTCTGTAAATGCTTCATCTTAAGCACTGATGCTGCTGTTACGGCGAACAGATGGTGGTGTTAAATCTGAATGATGTAGTACACGTCCCTGGTGGACTTTGTTTCCTTACACCGCCATTACTCTTCCAGTCCTCTGTGATGAATTTGAAGACACCTTGTAGGACATTACGAGGGGGCTGCAGAGGTGAAAGGAAATGCTGCCAATTTTCCACCAGCCTCGTATCATTACAGTGTCGGTAATATATGCAAATTAGCAACGTTGAACTTCGATCTTAGCTGCCAGCATGTTGACGCACGTCATTTTTGGGATGTTTCCCCGACATCACTTGCCCGCCGCTGAGCTTAGAGTGCAGTATTGACTGTTTTCTTACAAACACAGACAAATGCCTGGAAGTGCTCTTAGACAGAGATGATCCCAGTGTGTTTCGGTTCTTGTAGGTTTTCTACCTTTTGAGCAGAAGTAAATACCACAGGCCCTTTTCTCTGTTTTCTCTGTTGCTGTAGCACCAATCCGAAAAAAAAGTATTTGCACCTTTCTCCTGAAAAGACAAGTTTTATGAAAAGAGCATCTTCCCGGTGAGGGAATACTTCTGTGATGCTCCTTTTTGTAATCATGTCTTTCATTCATTTTTGGGCACAAGGTTGGAAACTACAATGCTGTATAAAAATACCCCACACAGAAAGGTCTGATTACACCAACTCAGCGGTGATTTCCACAGGCAACAATGCAATGAAAGTGGTGGCGTAAAAGTCGGCACCATCTTTTCTCACCATTTAGTATGAAATGAAGCTCTCGTAATTTCAAATGGAAACCCTCCTCATGGATAGACGGTTGATTGCACGATGTGGTGGCTGATTGCAAAGCTATCTCCATTGCTGACCTCCTGCTGACAACTCACAAAGAAGCTATGTCAAAGATTAGAAATGAGTATTTGTTCTGTTTTTAAGTGGGCCGGTTATGTTGTCTATCGGTTTCTTTTTTGGAGTACATGAAATCCTTTCAGGGGAAACACAGCCTTTCACGAAGTGATGTGAAATCCTACACCGGTGAGAAACTTTATTGTCTGCCTTTTTTAAAGAGGCCTTAAATTTCCAAATTGTAACTCCCTAAATGAGACAGTTGGAGTGGTGCAAACTCCGCCCTCCTCCCCCCTGTACATGGTCTAATTCCCGCTGCAGCACCTGTCACTCATCTTGATGAGCTGTCTACCTTGAAAACAACATCAAGGTGCAGAGCTCCTGCAGCACCACATGCTTCTCAGGAGCAGACAGCTAACAAAGCCAAACTCCACTAAAAAAGACCCACACAACTCTGATATTCCCTCGTTCTAAATGGATGTTGTCTGCCTCAGGGCGCCGACGGACCCCAGAGTCAAACGCTGACCGCTCGTCTGACACGAGAGAACACGCCGCCGATAACCAACGTACGTGTTCATTCGGTGACACTCTCATTGTTAAAGTCGATTCACCTTAACGTCGGTATTTTACTGTTAACAGACACTGAAATGAGGAGCAACAGGTCCGTTCACAGACAGCTGTGGAAGGATACAAAATGTGCACGAAAACAATGCAAACAGTTAATCCCTTTTTCCACCTATTCAGATGACCTTCCTTTATATTCACAATATGAAGTCTGTGCTTTGAGCTGGCTTTGTCCGTCGCTTGTAAATGAAGAAAAGATGCGGGAGGCTTTACTTAAATGCTTTTTAAGGTCATTTGCTAATTAACATTTAGCACAAAGTACTAACGAAGGTTGTTGGGAATGTCATTAGTTACCTTTATCATGTTGTCACCTGCGTCTGTCTGTCTGTCTGTCTGTCTGTCTGTCTGTCTGTCTGTCTGTCTGTCTGTCTGTCTGTCTGTTGAATCCTCCTCTCTCTCAAGATGTAAACAACATCCTCAGCTGAGGTTTATTATTCACGATTGAAATCTTCATTAATAGACAACCCACCACCAAGTTCTCATTTACTGGCAGACAATCTGCAGGTCCTGATATTTGCTCCATGTTTTTTATTTTCGTGCTCAGCTAGTCCAGCTCGTCTTAGAGGTATAAAGCTCTGATTTAAGGCAAACGCACTTTTTCTGCAATATTATGTGACGTTGTGAACTTCATCCGAGGTTCATGGCAATAACTCTGTGACTAGAAACTCTGCCACTGAGGCAGCATTTTAGGGATCAGGAGGTTCTGAGTTTGATCCACGGCTTGGGTAAGATTATTGTTTGGACACATCTTCACACTTCCACCAAGCTTTGTGGCTCACACAGGGGGATGTGGTTCACTTCCTTTAACATTGGGAGAAAATGACATTTGTTGGAATTGGTCTTCGGGGAGGTTTGAGCTGAACAGAATGTCTTCTGGTGTTGCATCCATTTGGTAATAAAGTGTTGTTCAAATACATTACCGACATTACATTGTCACTAGATGCAAAGCCAGGCGGGTCGTCAACGATCTGATTCATCCTGAGGGGGGATGTCAATTACACTTCAAGTCATTAGGATTCGTGCTCTCCATCCAGTGGATCTGGAGATACTTCAGTCAGGCCAATCAGCTGGTGGAACAAGTCCGCAGGTCTCAGTCCTCTGGGACCATGAATATATGCATTAACTTAACCGTGAGTGGTTGACTAACTGTCAGACATGTTCCCTGACCGACCGACTGACGTTGCCGTCCCTGGAGACGTCAGCATACACGGGTCATACTAAGTAGGCTGAACATACAAACAGGTTTCTGTCACTGACGGCCTCAGCTACAATTCAATGTGTTAAATGATGGTCTGATGGGGAGGGACAGTTCACGTTTTAACTTCCCAGAGGGCTGCACCTGATTTGTGTTTTGGGGAAGGACCTTTTCTGCTCCAGCATGACTGCTTCACAGTGCACGAAGCAAAGGTCCATAAAGGTCCATAAAGGTCCATAAAGGCCTGGTTGGATGAGTTTGGTGTGGAAGAACTTGACTGGCCCCCACAGAGCCCTGACCTCAACCCCATTGAACACCTTTGGGATGAACTAGAACG
>CAAKHC010019605.1:16297-34756 GCA_901007825.1 Macroramphosus scolopax | reverse complement strand
CTCTATCTCACTATCTCTCCTTTCTTCCTGTGATTCCTCCTCTCTGTTCTCCATTTGTTCTTTTTCCACTTTTTCTTTCTCTCTTTCTTTCTGTCTGTGTTAATAGCTTTTTAACAGGATTCATTATTTGCTTGTCTTCCAACCACAACAACTCAAGTGTGTGTGTGTGTGTGTGTGTGCATTTGTGTGGGATATGTGATCTGGCCCACCGCAAAAAAGAGATAGCACAAAGATGGATGAAGCCTGGGTGACATACAACCTGACACCCCCATAAAGGCAAACATCGACCAACCTTCTCACAAAAGCCAGAGCACAAAATATGTCTTTTTTTTTCCCCCAGCCGATGCCAATACAATCCAATTTCTCACAGCCCAAATGTGGCAACGGTCATCATTTCTTTGAGATGGTGCGGGCTGACATACATAAAGGTAGCACATCGTGCGTTGTTGAAATATAGCGGGATACCAATAAAGCAGAGCGAAAGCCTTTTGACCTTGTGTGGCTTGGAGGGTGTCATCGCTCCCTGGATATAAGAAAATCAATATTGTGCATTTAGCCGTGCAGGACCCTCTCTGAGACGGAGAAACAGACCAGAAAGACCTGTTTGTTTAGCACTGACATTAGAACATTGGGCCCTCTGGCCACACATTTAAAAAGCATGATTGTATATTTAATGACGGGCTGTTCTTTAGATGAGAACGTGATTACTGAAGCTGCCCCGACCGAAGAGTGTCCTCAGGTCAGGTAATAATCGAGTCCTTTATCAAATTAACTGAATAATTAAACACATATTAGATATAAACACATATAGACACATACCTCTTTGCAAACCAGACTAATTGGATTAATTCAACATGGAATTTGTTTATCATTTTCATCATTAATATTGAAGTGTAATTTGAATTCCTTATTTATTTATTTATTTATTCGGAGTTGGCCTTAAACCTCAAAGGCCACACTTCATACATGAACAGGGATGTATTTGTGATTAGCTCAGATGCTATATAACTAGCTGATCTTAAATGATGTGAGAAGTTTATTCTCGTATTCTTCAAGACTAGCAGACTCTCTTCTCTCAGACGCTGCTCACAAACATCTAAATTATTTTAGTGCTTTTCATTTCAAAGCAGTCTGGAGTACCTGGAGTACTTTAGTCGAGGGATCTCTACAGAACATGATAACATGATAACTCCGTTTGGTCAATTCAACACTCTGACCACTGTGGTTGTTGTCTGTCGATGTTATTGGATAAAGACAGTGTATGGTGGGTTTATTAGAGCGTCTGGGGGGCTATAACACCATCACTGCTCCAGGCCGGGGAGAAGCTGTCTGCTTGGGCTCTGATTATAGGTAGATTGATCCCTACCATCCGCCATCCACACCTCTCCTCTTACACAGGAACATTCAATTCATTATTAGGATAAACAGACAGATAAGTACGGCTTGACTTTGAAGTCCCTGACAGGATTTCGTCTCTACTTTCACTGGAAACGCTGGACACCCTTCAACACACGGCACAAAGCTTCCTGCATGTTGAAATCTGACTGTAGCTGCAGCTGGTAGCTGGTGTTTTATTTCGGGGAAGCATTCAGCACTTACTTTTGTCCTTGATTACTGTAGTTGTTGTCATACGACTCGTATCCTTGGTCGTCATAAGCTGTTCCGTAGTCTTCTTCGTATTCCTGAAACAACACAGAAAATTCAGTGTTGTTGTTATTATCAACTTGAAGAGCAAAGAGATCCCAACAATTTCCGAAGATGATTGAATACACTATGGTGCAGCACTAATATGGGCTGACACTGGTGATCTGCAGCTGCTGGTATCAGCCTGCACGCTGCAGAGTGGCATCTTCATCCGTGCACTTGTCTCAGTGTCAACTGAGTGACAGTGGGATATGAAGACTCTTGCTGTGGCCACGTTTCATCACCACCTCAAAGGATGAGCCTTGAACATCTGTTTGGGCTGCAGCAATCTGCCCCATCCACCCGTCTGCACTCCACGCAGGCCCCCGCCAAGAGAAACATCAAAGCCAACCACTGTCACACCCGTCCTAATTTGGGATAAATGGGACTTATGTTCCACAAAAGGCGTCGACCCCTAGCGACAAGTCTCTCATCCCCCACACACTTCTTGGCTAATTCCATCTGCCCCTGATTTACATGCTTGAAATTAATGTCTGTGAGATTAAGCACCAGAAGAAAATATTAAGGCCCTAATTCCTGATTATAAATATGAGCATTTGCCAACGACGGTATTTGAATGGACTCTTTTATCTTTAATCCTCCAATAACAAAGTACGTGTGAGGAATCTACATGACTCTCACATGACAACGAGCCCTGGATGTCACATGTGCCTGTTTCTGGTTCACATGTCATTATATGTTTAACCGTGGTCGCTGCAGTTAGTTTTATATATATTTTATCGAAGGGCAAATGCTTCAAACTATAAGGGAAACCTGGCAGGTGCATTTTACAAATCCTTTTGATATACAGCAACCTCTCCTTGGACATCCCACTGGGGGAGGTGGAAGACTTGTTTGTGATTCTTTTGCTTTTCCTGAGTGAGTAGTGATTGAGAAGATAGTTGTCTATTCTCTTCTATATGTCAGGAGGAGCTATACTATATACTGCTATTACAATATGGCGACGTCAACAATATAGATAAATAAATGCCTCTGAAATTAATTGCAGCCAACAGATAAACTAGGTGGAAGTGGTTTGGATTAAATACAGCAGATACATTCTGTTGTATTCTGTACAACAACAATAATGTTTTTCTTCTTCCTCTGAGGTTTCGGTACAAACCGCTTGCCGTCTGTGTTAAGAGCTCTCCTCTCTCTGGAGAATCTATCTGGTGGTCCCGCTCAGATAGGACAAGCCTGACGTTAAGGACTGTTTTTTTTTTTTTTTTAGTATTTCAGCCATGTATCAAACCAGCCACTCTATTACTGAGTTACAAGCAAGCTGAGAGGAGAAACATGTTGGGCTCATATATCACGTCGGCACATTTAAAAGGTTTATTTTCTCTGGTGTCGGGCATGCAGAACATAAATGGTTTCAAATGGGCGGCAGACTGGGATGATAGCATGAAGGAAGCTGCTGCAATATCTGTTGTGTTCTTATTTATATAACAGCTGAAACATAATCAAGTAGCAAGTGGCTTTACCGTTCATTTGAAATACATCCTATCCGATTACTCGATCAATAGTTGTAGTTTATATGACATTTACTCAAAGTATTGCTTGGAGAGTGCAACAGCACAACAATACTGCAACTGTGTTGTGTTTCCAACATTAAACAGGATTAGTCAGACAGAGTTAGGGGGGGGGTTGTTGTTGGGTTGGGGCAGAGACAGCGAAGGGGGAGAGATAGCAGCCCCTAAGAGAGTCTTTCATTTGTATGCCAGCGTATGGTTGAGAGGCGTGTTGTTAAAAGATAAGGGCTGGCCTCTGAGGCCACTGAAGACTACGGTGGACCGGGCGCCGCGTGTTACAACAGCAGTATCACGGCTGCCCCACAGTGCTCGACAATACCATCGTAACAGATAGGATGTCACTGATATGTTCCCTGAACACTCTACTACATTCAAATGAGCTCATCCTAATGTCATTGTCAAGAGCTGCACACGCTGCATGTCTTGCACTACAACTAAAAAGGTGTCACACAAGTTAACGACTGATGCCTTTCTGGGTAGAAATACTACTCTCACCATCAGTGTTGATCAACTGGGGACTTCCTGTCATCAATGAAGCTGACCTGCAGAAACACATCTGTACTTAAACATGAAACTTTCTATTGCTGCTTCTTCCTTTTCAAGCTCCCCCCAGCAAAGCAGCTCTGCACATCCCATTGCCATTTGATTTCACCGATGCCTCCCACGTTTTGAGCCCCACCTGAGATGAGACTCTGTCCTTGTTGCCATGGTAACTGTCGTCACTAAGCTGTTCTTTTCTTGAAATCTGGAAGCTAGCTCGCTAGTTAGCATCTCGGTAGCTAGTGCTGCTGTGGTCAAAGTACCAGAAATAGATCTGTTTTTGAAAACAGCCCAGCTGACAGAAACCTCAGCTTCAACAAATCCAAAGAACTCCTGAGCAAGTAAAACTAACAAGTATGAGGCAGCAGAATGTCTGGAATTACTGCTGCACTTAAAGAGATGATGATGGATGTCCAACATGAGGTCTCTGCCTCCAGATCCACACAAATTAGGGATTTGGTACACAAACATTATAATCAATGCATAATTAAAAGTAAGGAAATTCCTTTCTTACATTTTCCAGTCTCTGGTTGAGATATTATAGTGTGGACTTCAGTGATGGCCTGAACAATGAATCAACACCCTGAGCATGGCTGATGAAAACCCCCGAAGAAAAATAATTCCACTGCAAAAACAAACAGCTGTATTTAACCAAGATTAAAAGGGTGCTATTGAGAAGTGTAATTTTTCAGTGGAAATTATAGATGATTCACATTTGCATGAGATCAAAACAATTATGTGTTTTTCCGCAGCTGAAATGTTCTCGTCTCTTGACTCGCCTTGGCTGCCGTGCCAGTTGGCCGTGGCTTTGTTGCTGTATCTGGAATATTTTCCTAGCCATTACACTCAATTTAGATTAAAACAGCTACAAGAGCAACAACACGGAAAACACAATTCAATTAACAATGCTTGGCTCTCAACAGGGCTGGACATGTGGAGAAAGGCCTGAGGGGGATGACGGTGATTTCCTTTCTTTTTTTTGCAGCAGTCAGCAAGGAACTGCAATGCTCAGAGCAGATTGCTGTATGTGGAGGATTTAACATAAAGAATACCGAGCTACATGCATTGCACAATTCTTGGTCTTTTCATCCAAAGGGATTCGATGTGAATGAACACGAGCGCAGCTAAACTCCGGTGCTTTACCTCCAGATGTAACGTGACGTTCTGCTTGTTCTTTGACTGGCCTCCTCTGTCTGCCTCGATTCTGAATAGGGAATTACATCCTCTATTTCTTTCTTCTCCAATGGGATTAACAGCAGGTAAAATAGAGATATCTCCCTAATGAATTACATGAAATGAGATTAGGCTATAATCATAGTAACCATTGAGGATGGATGGGGCTGCCAAGACTGGATCACGGGATAATAACGTCTCTATGATTTTGTTTGGTAACAATTGGATTCACAGTAATTTGATTCAGTTACTCGCAGCACAAACAGAAGCTTTAACAGAGGTGGATTATTCAAAATGAATAAAAAAAAAATAGAAGGAAGTGTAATACCCTGCATCCTCAATATAAACTCTCCAGGACGTAAACCGGGCCCGCGCCTCTCTGAACAAGAGAGAAGAAAGTGCCCACAGCTGAACAAATGCTTTGGCCTGTGGCAATGCAGCGCAGCAGAAACAGAAAGCTGTGGGGAAATGAATGCTAAGCAGTGATGAATGGAGGCAGCGAAATGTGTACTCGAAACATCTCTCCGTCATTTCATTGATGAATACAAAAGCCTCCGTGACAGCACCTGATGGAGAACACTTGTCCTGGGGTGGTGATGTATTCAGATAATACGGAACAACTCATTCAGCCTCTAATTTGCAGTGATGTGGTGAGATTTATCATCTGGCAGATGTTGGGGTCTGTTTTTTTTTCCCCCCACACAGATACACAGGTGCGGTGTCGGGGGATGCAGTTTACAACTGTGACAATGATGGGAAACAGCTGGTCCAGGAGTCATTCTCTACGACCTCCACGCATTTGAATTGCAACCTCTGAATAAACCTGTCAGATGTGGTTAGATATGGCCTGCCGGGGCAATTTTACTGTGCGGGCCACCTCCTCTCTCATTCTCTCTCCTAAATATGCGATGTAGTTGCAGGAGCCTCTGGGGAACCTGCCCTGACAGTGCAGCTCTAAGCCTTATATATTCATCTCTGGCAGCTGTTGATATTAAAGCTAAATTCCCTCATGACTCGCAGGTAAGCTACAAGACCGAATCACAATAAAAGCTACAACAACAAATTCACCCTCTTTATGCTAACACCTTGTGTAGCCAGGCAAAATAACGGAAAACAGGGGGGCTGTTCAGTGTGGCTGACATGTGGAGGTTCAAGGCTCATGTTTAGTGCCGATTATCAGGGGAGGGAGCCAAGCCAAATCAGCATGGAGGAAAGTATCTGCAAAACCTTATATTCAATAGTTACTTCTAGTAACACCAGTGCACGACAAATACAATGTGAGGGACACGTTTACATGATAGTAGACTACGTTGAAGGTGTAGTTAGCCTCGGGCACCTAGAACACTTTAGTAGCTACAGTACATTAATTGCAAGTCTGTGGCAGGACACAAACTCTGATCTCCAATAATTGAGTGCGACCCTCTAAAAACTCATTCATCATCCCTCGCTTCATACAGGACACATTACTTCCTGTTTGGCACTGATGGCTGCTATTGGACTGCAATCGTTAAGAGGAGCGTCCTTCGATCTGGATGTGATTCCTACAGTAGGGACGCAGGTAATTAAGAATCTCTCCTGTCCGAACAAATTTCCGATGTTTCTTTCTGCCACTCAATGAGAAAAACAAATTAAGGAAACACAAAGTTACAGGGTGTATTGGAACTACTTTTGTTACTGATGACACTTCTATTAATTTTTGGAATGCATCTGTTATCTCTGATCAGGGTGGAAAAGTGTCCAGAGGCCAAGATGACGTCTTCAACATGCTGACTCAGCAGAACCTCCAGTTCAACTCCTGTAGGTTCAGTGATTTAAAAAAAAATGGCAAAACCAGCAAATCCTCTGATTGGAAGGTTGGGATGAGTGAATGTTTGGTGTTGCTGTTAACTTGATGATCTGGGTGATTAATTCATTATTCAAATGTTCCTTTTATTTCAGCTGAATGATGTAATCTCCTTCATGCTCACTCCTAAAAGCAGTTTTCATCTACTTACATATTCGCCGTATGTGTCCTGGACTATGGGAGGAGCCGGTCGGTACCCAGCGGTCGGGGGAGCTCCTCTAGCTCTCTGCACCCCCCTCCCTCTGGCAGACGGTGTACGGCTGGGTGGGGCTCCTCTGGGTGCTGCTCCTCTGGGCACCGCCGCGTGCAGGGGAGGAACTCCTCCTCTGGTCCTGCCACGGTAAACAAACAGGCCCACACGTTTTAGCAGAGAGAACAGAGAAGCGAAATCGAAAGTAGTGGTTGTTTTTCACACGTATTGTACAATCACAGCAGAGCTGGATCCTTCCGAAACTAGATAAACATGGAAATTGGCAGACCTGGCAAACCCTTCAATGGAATACCAGCGCCATACTGTGAACTGGCACGTAAGGAATGAATAACATAAACACAAAAACAAAAGAAAACAATGAATAAATAAGAAAAGCATGTAATGAATAAATAATGTGTGTGTGGGACAGCCGATAAAGATATTTGTGAAGAGCCTTTCTGTGCAGGACCTCTTCAAACACCTTCCATCACCGTATGTTTAGCTATTTAATCATAAATTAATGGAATTATCTCATGTGTGTGCACAGCTGGGTGAGTTTGTCACACGCATCCTCTTCCTCCACAAAATGATGTAAAGCATTAAAGGATTATATTACGAGGAAACTCTTATACATCATTGATACGTGCTGTCGGCCGCATGTTTATATTGAGCCGCTGCACTTTATTATGTTTGGAGTCAAGCTGCCTCATCTGCTTCCCCTCCGGTTCGTCATGTCCTGATCCCACCAGACCACTTGGGTAATACTGTGACGACGACTCTGATACTTTTATTAGCAGGTTACATGTGTAGGTGGAGAGAGATGGAGCAAGGACTGCAGTTCCTGTGAGTCATGTCCATTTCTCCAAACATAGCATGTCTTGTGGCTGAATGACATTTCTAGAAACTAAAAACTGGTGTTTCTGACGGAGTTTCTTGATTTCTAAAAGCTCCATCTTGTAATAAACCTTTGCATTCGAATGCAGAGGAACTGACACTGTTTCAAGTGTTCTACCTTTTTATTTCTAGTATTCATTGACATGTCTCTGCAGACAGCTGTGATACACTGATTTGTATTGTCATCTGGATGCTTTAGCAGAAAAGTCGAGTGTCTGCCGGCTCTGCTGGAAATCAAAGGCAGGCCGACCTTGCGCTCTGCTAAAATGTTGTCGGAGCTTTCTTTAAAAAGCCGTTAACTGATCTGAGGCGGCGGCAGAAAACCACAAAGGTTGCTCTCCGGGTCATTTTCATTCTGCCCTTTCCGTTTCGTCAGTGTGGCATATTGGTGAAACATCAGATTTGGGTCAGGAGGAGAGGAAAGATCATTTTTTCCCCGGCTAACAGGGACGGTGGTTTATATGAAATTAGACCACCCTGTTGAGTTACGATGCCTCTTCTTCTCACAGCCTCATTGGAGGTCACAGAAAGAAATATGTGGCCGTTACAATACATCCAGAGCAGTGTTGTTATTCAAAGTAAGGACCTGTTGAAGTGAATAGGAATGCGACTGCCTGGTCAAGAGCCTGCAGGTCCTCTGTCTTATCACAGATATTATCCGTGGATATACAGAGTCATTTAAAAGACGCATAGGGAGACAAACAACACATCTTGGTTGACCTTGCTTTTCCTCATATCTTATGAAAGACTTGTGTTTTCTTTTATAAACACAAAGAACAAACAGTCTTTGTGGGGTTTCCCCCCCCCTTTAAAGCAGAGAATCTTCTAATGGCCCCAAGTATGCTTATTCTGTAGTCTGGTAGGTCCCAGAGGAGCTGGGAGGAGTGTGGGTTCACAAAGACAGCATGTACCATCATTTGCATAGAAGAGCTTTTAAAGATGGTTTTACTTTGTTAAAGTTTATGAGCCTCAGACATTGTACACTATTAGACACTAATAACTATAGATTCTGGTTTCCTAATGAAGGTGTTTGCTCAATAAACCGCCAGCCTGGCCTGTTTTAGAAACACATGAATACACATTTCATTATGTCATTAGAACAAGGAAAACTGCGGTTTTGTCAGATTTATATGGATCCGCCGAAATGACAAAACAGGCTAATGAGGAGAGAGAATAGAATTCAGACGCTCCGTGCCGGCTCCGGAAATATTGTCAGGCTGCCGGAACGAGCCAAAAGGTGAACAGAAGTTACATCAAACAAGCTGTTTAATTAGGGTGGACGAATCAATAGTGATGAAACGGAGGAAGAATTCAAACTCTGCCTCGGATCAACAATATAACACCCGACTGTTGGTGGTGAGATGTCGTATCACACTGTGACTATGCATGTATATGTAAACCTGAAAGCACCTTTCAACGGCAGCAACACTTCCAGATTAGTTTGATTGGGGGAACCAGACACCAGGGCGGTCAAATAGTCTGTTTTTCTGATGAGTCAGCAACTTTTGGGACGTTTGAAGTGATGGCGACGGAGGATTCGCTGATTGTAATAAAGCATAAACAAATAACCAAACACTGATCGTTGATTAAGACGTCGGCGCACAGAAAACAGGAATGCCTGAAATGTCCGAGATTAGTTCCTGGGTTTATTTTTTAAAGCCATAGTTCCTTTGATGAGGTGGGTGGGGTGAACGAGTCTCGCAATAAATGTCCAAATCCTCCCAAATCATTACATTGAGACTATAAAGGGAATCAGCAACGAGATGCCCTTGAGATTTTAGGCAAATATCTGCATGGCCAGACGCCAGGGGGGTGTGGCTGGGAGGAAGTAATCATGTGTGGCGAAGAGGAGCGAGTGAATGAAATAGTCTTCCTGATTGAAGTCTCAGTAATGTTTATTGCCGGCTCCGTCCACAGAAACCTGGACTCACCGGCAGGAGATGTTCCTCTCTTGTTCATTAGATCAGGCAAAGACCTTATAAACTGTTACCGCAAAGTTGGACAACGTAACTTTAAAATTCTTTCTATAATTATGTTGAACTTTGAGGCTTGTTTGTCTCCTGTATTAATGATATCAGTAAATATTGTAACATCGATATTTCAAAGTGACTAACTCTGTATTTCTTATTTAATTGCGGTCAAATTAAGGTTATTGAGTCAAGATGAAGGCATTTTTTTTTTAATATGTAGATCATCGTGTTGTTTGTTTTTCAAACGTGTCTGCAGCCTCGGTCCATCGCCAGCTGAAAACATTCAAACTGAGGCTGTTTACATCACACATTTGACATTTCCCTAGAAAGTCTGCCCCAGATTTCTGATTCTATTTGGCCATTTGAACCAGTGACTTGTGCTGTTGTCTTTATAAGGCAACAACAGTCTTGTTTACGCACACAAAGAAATAAATTGAGGTCTCTATCAAGAGACTTCAGTGTGGTACCCGTAAATACGAGATGTGCTGCAGCTGTAAATGAAACCATTAACTGAATCTGTAACATGATACTGTACACAGCCGTTTACAGCGGTGATGCCTTCTCGGTAGCTCCTTTAGTGTCAATAATACCCATTTCCCAGCTGCGCGCATGCACAACAATTAGCACACATTTATGCACACGTTCTTGGAAGTGGGTCACCTGGGAGGCCCCGGGACCGGTGTCCCTCTTCCACGGGCCACCGACTTGCCCCTCACCGACGGCACCTTGGCGTCCTCCGAGCCTCCGTTCAGGTATGTGAGCTCCTGCAGTTGGGCCTGTCTGATCTCATCATTGTAATCCTGCACACAGAGAGCAAGCATGTTCAAACCCACGCGCAAAACACACACACACACACACACACGGCAATAGACTCGCTTTCAATTACACTGTATTAAATTACGTACTTCCTCTCCAGGGCTGCAGCCTCGGGAATATCTAATTAATGTTCTTTACAGTCCCGCCATGACCGCTGCTCCTGAGGCAACAAAACATTTCTGATCTTCCTCTGATAAATCATCGAGACCTCATTTGCCTTTTATCTCTTCACGCTGTTGTTTTTATTTGCAATTAAATAAAAATACATCATTAAAATGGAAATAGGCCGTTAACCTGCGGAAGACTGATATGTCTATTGTCATGTGTCCACTCCATCAATATGTCTGGTGGCGTCAGGAGAGTGATGTACATGGGGGGGGAGGGGCCTGCTGGTAATTAATGAGGATATGTAAATCCTTAGCTCACAGCATTGAGAGATCATCTAAGATAAATGGAGGAAGACTACATGTGCTTCTTGCTGCATGCAGCCAAAAAGGAAGGTTTGGCCCATGCAGAGAGACCCTTTTATATCCATGACTTCCCGGTGTCACACACTTTCCTCCCACGGCAGAATTAGACTGAAGGCTACAGACAAAAGAGGGCTTTCTTGACTGTTACTCACTTTCTTCACTGTGAACAGGCTGAAAATGAGCTGGAGCCACAGAGCAGCTGTAAAGAGACTCAGGAGGGGCGAGAGAGAAGATGTGCATGTGTGTGCAGAAAGAAGGAAAAGGGGAACATACTGGTATGAGAAACTTCTTGATCTCCTCCAGAGCGTGACCCATCCTGGCGTAGGCCTCAGCCGGCGGGGCGAACACCTCAATTAGAACGTGTAGGTCTTCGTTCAGGTGGTGATATTTGGCCTCACCGCTCTGACGTAGCTCTTCCTCCTGATGGTACAAACAGGTTGGTTTCATATATCCAGCGTCTGGGGAATGTCGCAGTCAGGAAATCTTTTCTTTTTTTGTATTTGGAAGGATTTACAGCCCATTATTTCTCCATAACTTATGCAGAAGGAGGTTTGACGCCTCACTGCTGCAGACTTGCAGAATAGAAGGACAGAAAAAGATGACGTGGGGTTCCTGGAAACGTGTATTTCTGAGAACGGACAATCCTTTAAATCCTCTCAGCTGCAGCTGTCACACGTGACTGATTGCCTTCGTCCTATCACAGCTGTCCAGATGAAGTATGTGCCTTCGCAACCTCCATCATGATACCCAGTCTTCTGGTTGTTGTATTACATCTCTATGATCAGACCAGCCGTCAGTCCAGGAGTCTGGATCATCACCCAGTGAAAATACACACTGTTGGAAAACTGTAATACTTTCGAGTACGATATACAAATATTATGTATAGTTACAAAGGAACAAGAGGGCACACAACAGACCATTTAGTACCATTTTAATGCACAATTAAGTAATGATTAGTTATAATTAGTTCATAAGTCCATCATACTCAGCAACTCCTGCATTAGTTGCTCCTTATAATGCTGAACCAGCTGCACTAAGAAGTAACGACTCAGCAGTAGTTAGACTTTTTATATACTTCATAGTAAATTGATCCGTTACACTGGGTAGTTACTCTTTATTTTATGATTACCTAACATTGTATACACACCAAAGAACACAAGTAGTTCCTTAAACACTTGGCGAGGAAGTCAATGAAGTAATATAGTGACTAACGTTCTATTCTCTGGTTACTCCTCATCATCTATCAACAACACGCAATGTAAAAGTCTTGAGGGAAATATTTTATAATGACTCATCGAATATTAGTTCATTCCCGATGCGTCAGTTAGTTGTATTGTTAAGTATTACTCAACACACATGTCATCAGAGACAATTAAAAGGTTCAACATCAGAGAGTAATTGATTTAAGTTGTTTTCCCAAACCAGGAAGTATTAGTCAAATGAAAATCTATTTGTTGAAATATCAACAGATGTACTGATCCATCCATCTGCATGCTGCAGGACCATGAAACATGTTTCCTACTGCAAGATGTTGATCAGCTTGTCAGGTCAGACCGGGCTGCCTGACAAGGCCAATAAAGTCTGTTCAAAACACATGCTGCATTACTTCCATGCATAACTCCCCCCTGTGGAATCTCATTTTACTATCTGTATGTTCATTAGTTGCTGAGTCGGACAAACAGCACAGCTCCTCAGAACCTCCACGCTTCCTGCTGGAGTCTAACATAATAATTTGTCCCCAGCACAGAAGGCGTCAGCGTGTTGGGGCTTTAAACCGTTGTGAGTTAAAGTGAAGACATAACAACCCTGCAAAGTTAAGTAGCATATCTCGCTCCTCTTCATCTCCTCCTGCAGAGACGACGATTCAAAGGTGAAAAGCAAAAAGTGCACCGGCCAGTCACTCCAGACAGAAGCAGGCCAGAATAATGCTGCTGATGGCGACAAATGAGGACAGCAAAACCCCCAAATGTCTCCCACCACATTACACACACACAAAAAAAAAAACCAAACAACAACATGTTAGCTGTCCCAGTTTCTCCTTTTCCAAAAAAAAAAAAAAAAAAAAACTTCTCCGGGGCCTTCCAATGGCGGCAACTTCCTCTCTCCCCCTTCTCCCTCTCCAGCACCAATGCAAGCAAGTGTCTCTGATGTCATCTAATTATAAATAACCTTCTTTTAAGAGTGCCTGTGGTATGTTAATGATATGTTAATTTCCTCCATAAATCTGGGCTTTTACGAGCGGAGGGTTCCTTTGCGCATAGCACCAACACTGGCGGAGCTGCCGGTGTCGAGCAGGCTGTTAGAAGGAGACAACTGCTTGCAGATCTCTCTCTTCATCTCCTCTCATGTGTTCCTTGGTATATTTTTTATCGAAAGAAAGATAAAAACAATCCTCGTGTTGTGTCGTCAGCAAAAAAAGCAACTTCATCTTCTGTATACGTATGTTCTGTTATTTCCTACCTCCCGTCTTTAAGGTCGACTCCCTGTTATTGTAACATCTGGATATCTCATCTGGTGCGTATCTCAGTCTATACGTGTGACCACATTATTTGCATATGATATTATAGCGGTTATCATCCACGGGGCAGCTCCGCCAGCACTGATCCAACAGTGTCCGACAGAGGCTAAGCAGCCCCCGGCAAGAGATTACAGCTGTCTGTTCCTCATATCTGTTGGCAGCATCTTCCTGCTGTAAATCTGCTTATGAAAAGCCGTTCACCCTGGAAACAGAGCCGCGACGCTGCGGACAGAAAGCTGCTGCAGACGGAGAGCTTTAAGGTGAAGAGTGATGTCAAGCTTAATTCTTATTCAAATAAATTATTGAAGGATGGACGCTGCAGAACGGCCAGAGTGGCTCATAGATACGAACCCAGAGTTTCTTTCTTTTAACTACAGCTGAGATATTTAGGAGACCAATCAATTCAGAAAATGTGACAGCCATGCTAATCAATTAATTATTTCAGTTTCTTATAAAGGAAACATGTTCTAGTTGCAGCTTAATTGATCCATCCATTAAATCATCATAGAGCTAATCAACAATAAAAACATCATTAGCTGCACTTCTACAGTTGAAGTGTGACTGACTCCACTCGGCAGCCTCGTCTCCTCGTCGGCTCGGCTCTCGGTGCTTCTGTTGGTGACACGAGTAAAGCAGTTTACAGCTTCCTCCGTGACCACAGACACGTGGAGTGCTTTGACGCAGAAAAAAAGTTGCCAACGTTGTTTTTTTATTGAGCAGCAACTAGGCAATAAGCATTAGCAGCAAAGTAGACATTGATCGAAGTGACAGTGTCTATAGATGATCACTCAATAAGCCTTTAGGCTGTGAAATACAATATATAATTCAACATGTTCATGTGCTGGTGGTCCTATAAAGACCAAGAGGCAGCGATCACACAGAGGGAAGATATTTCTCTGCAGTAGCTCACAATTAAATACAGAACTCACCAAAAGGGAAACAGAATGAAATTTCTGTCTATTTGGGAAATTAAAAGAGAGAGTACAAGTCCCAGGGAGGAGCAGGGATGAGTTAATCACGGCGCTAACGAGACGGGGACACAGAACACAGATGCCGTTACATCATCCTGCTCTGACAGCGGCAGGAGAACTGAGGTGCCATAACCAGACGGGGAGACTCTTATTCTGACAGCTCGGTGCCTTTCAACCTCTCCGCACTCACATTATTGTCAACATGAGATCGAGGTCTTGTAGTTATGAGATGTTTGAGCAATTAACCCAGCTCCTTGCGCTGTCGAAGAGTTTATGTGGGAATGTAGTGAACGCGGTATATTTTCATCTTTCAGTGTATTTTCCTGACTAGCAGGTCTATAATTATATATATATTCATATATATATATACTGTCAGAGTGTGCGCTTTACTTCTTTACACAGTCCTTAAATGCCTCAGAATTGCTTTTGAAAACAAGCACAGATTATTAACTCATCTTGAAAGAGCCTTTCCCTCTGCAGGGGCACTGATCCTGCTGAAAACAGCCAGGACACATGATGTGCAGCTCAAAACAGACAGTCAGCAAACAGCTAAAGCTACAGTAGCCAGGGTGAATCACTCTTCCCCTGTTCGGAGCTCCCAAACAGAAAGATGTCAGTCATAAATCACGCGGCGGGTTTGGTGCAGACAGGTACGGGCTGGCCGGGTCAGCACATCTCCATGACAGATCTCTTCTCCAGGTGCTCGGCAGGAGTCGACTATCAAAGTCTATTGACCGCGGTAATCAAAAAGAATGTGCTGTATGATAACAAATCACGGCGAGGCAGCGTCGCGCCGAGCAAAGTCGATTTATTCCCGGTTAACCAAGTCTGCAATCAATTGTGTTCCTCCTGAGCCGCTGCTGGGGCCATTTATATCCTCTCTTTATATTCTGACATGATCATTGATAAATAGGTGTTGTTAACCCGGACTGTGTTTGAAATGTCAAGTTATAGCCTCTCTTAAGTCTCTCTCTCTCTCTATATATATATATATACAGTATATATATGTATATACATGATGTCCAGATGATCCTGAGGAGTGTTTTTCTGATCCTGTGACAGACTTTGTATGACAACAATATCATCAGTCTGGCTCGTGCCGATTCGATCCGCCCGTGTGTGTTTCCTTCCAAGTCAGAGACGTCTGGAGCTCCCGAGATTGCTGGAATTTCAATAAACGTTTGAAATTTGTTTTCCACATTAAGCTGTGCTTCAAAGCTGCACGCAGTCAATGTGACCCCTTGAGCTGTCAATCTACAGCAGTCTGAGCTAATGGTGTGATCTGCTCACAGCTGACTGAACATAGGTCGGCTCATTCCGATTGTAACAACAACAAATATAGAAATTTAAATATTTCAAAGGGCGAAATCCGGCATTTGATCATATCTTCAACACTGATGATTCATAGTAGTTTTAATGCATACATAGTAAAATATCAGTGTAATTTTTATCTAAAAGAACTGACACCACTCCAGTTATAACGTCTGGGTTGTGGGGTTGTTCCTCAAAGGGAAACTGTAGCAGTAGCAGATAATGAGAGAGTGACTGGGAGGTAAAAGAGTGAAAGGATGGAGGAGGAGTGTTACCTTCTCTTTGTCTCGCATGGACCCCTTTCCAAGAATTGACATCTTTGTGAGGGTGTCCTCCTGTAGTCTCTTTAACGAGTTCCCACGTGGGCCGAGCAGCTTGCCGACGAAGTTGAACTGCAAGAGAGAGCGAGAGAGAGAGAGAGAGAGAGAGAGAGAGAGAGAGAGAGAGAGAGAGAGAGAGAGAGAGACTGATGATTAATCAAGTATCTGTGTTTTTGGGACAGCAAAGACATTACTGATGTCATCAGACATGGCCAGTGAGGTCATTATATATATATATAGATTTAATTTCATTGATCGTTTTCCAGATCTGTTTCTATATACGTGGTGCAGTATTATAATGTAACTATCTAACTCGTCCCCCTCTGGAATATTGCCGTCCATCACAGGTTCGCTCCCTCGGATTACTTCACAAGGTCACAGCTTTCTGCCTTCTAAAACCAAAATGTTATGCATTACTATGTCGGGCTGCGTTGCGTGCAGACACCCATCAAAGTCACACAACCTTAACATGGTCTAAACACAATTCCACCGGCAGCTGGCGACGGTCAGCGAGACAAAAGGAGACCGATGCCTTTCTCCCCTCCTTGTTTTCCTGTAAAGGTGAGTTATACAGCTGTCTCCCTCAACTATCTCGGTCATCAATTAGCTAGCAGGAGGTAGAAAAAACAGCCAGTTTTGTTCTACACCTAACCTATATCTCTCCTGCCTTTTGTTCAGAGAGTGAGTGCTTATTAGGAGGCTCCTGCCAATTCCTGGGTGGGGGATTTGAGAGCCGAGCTTTAGTGATTCGCTCTAATGCAGTAACTGACAATTGGGTTTTTTTTTTTCTATCCTGGCTCGGCTTGAACTCCAGCAGTTCTCAGCTACTGTATGTTCCTTCACTTTTTATAATTACACCCGGTCCTGTGGCTGGAGGTGAATGCTCAGGGCCCGCTGTGCTTATTCCAACCTTGCAAACGGAAACTAAGTGGCCTCCTGCAAAGTCGTGAACTTGGATCGACCATTATGTAAGACCACCTTAACACTGGTTCCATTTGTATGCCTGTGAACTCACCTGAAATACTGCAACGCCTCCGGTGAAATCTGTGCACTCATTAACTCCAAATATATTGACAATGGGTCAAGCAGCAAGATGTGTCCTGCAGCTAATGAATTCCAGTTTACAAAAGGATTATGAAAGGAGACGGACCCAGCGGGCCGAACATAAGGTGCCAGGAAATGTTTTAAATGTGCTGAGTTTAACCGGTGTCCTGCACATCCATCATTTCCACCTGGATGGAGCCTTGATCACCGAGCTGTGCCGTCTCCTGAGCGATGACAGCCGACATTTCTCCGTGTTACTACACACATTGTTCACCCGTTTCACCCCTTTGACATGTTTGGTATTAGGACACCGGGATCTTTAAGAAGTTTCAAATTCTGTGAGATAACAAAACTTGAATGGCAGAGAGGCTGCACAAATTGCTACGAGGTCCCATGAGTCAACTGTGCATACGTGAGAATCAATAGCAGGTAGATTTTTTTAGGACGCTTGTCAGGCATGCCTGCTTCCAGGAAAGGTTCCCCACCGCTACACAGCAAGCTTCTCATCCCATCCTGTGACATATCACACCATAATGTAACCTAGGAAGTGGTTCTACGCCAATGTTAGAGTTTTAATGGGCTAATTTTCCAAATTCCACATTCTCCTCGGTTGCTGATCGTTCCAGAAGAAGTGAAACATTTCCTAAGTTTATATGACATGTAACACAGAACCCAGCAGTTCAGCTTCCCAACCTGTGTGTGGAAGATGACGTGTGAATATGGTCTCTTGGTAACTCTTGATTGACAGATGGGACCACATCTGTATTTACAATGCTACGCACAGCAGCTCCACGGTGTGTATGAACTGTCTTTGATATGTGCTGTTGGGTCTATATGAGGTTTATTCATCTCCGTGTTGTCTGCTCTGGTGATGTTTTAGTCTGCTGTTGAAGTGGCGTTTGTTGCTGTAGTGTAGCTTAATATTGCTGTTGGCACCAGCGTCCACATTATATTTTATTCATTGTGATTGTAGCGAGGCTGTACAACAAACGTACGACATGTGTGACTCAGTGCTTCAGCTTACATCAGCTTAGAGAGAGAGAGAGAGAGAGAGAGAGAGAGAGAGAGAGAGAGAGAGAGAGAGAGAGAGAGAGAGAGAGAGAGAGAGAGAGAGAGAGAGAGAGAGAGGGACAGAGAGAGAGAGAGGGACAGAGAGAGAGAGAGGGACAGAGAGAGAGAGAGAG
>CAAKHC010019605.1:0-16277 GCA_901007825.1 Macroramphosus scolopax | reverse complement strand
CATTTGAGTGAGCGAGGCTGTGAGAAAAGGGGAAAGAGAGGGAGGGAGAGAGAGAGAGAGAGAGAGAGAGAGAGAGAGAGAGAGAGAGAGACACAATGGGGCGAAGTGGATCAATGCGCTGGGCGTAACTACGATGAATTAGGGTTTCACTCGTTTTAAATAGTAAAAAAACAGGAAATCCATATATGGTTGTCGATTTTGATACCGTGGTGGGCCAATCAATCCGACAGTTTTGTAGTACTATACACTGCAACACACAACACACACACACACACACACACATACAAACACACTCAAACACACAATAAACCCGACCAGCCCAGCTTTGAATATTTCCGCTGGATTACCACAGCAGCTTGTGAGCCCAAATATCTAAATCTAAATTTAACCACATCACCAGTCAGTACATATGACTGGAGAGGCAAATACACCTCTCATAATGTACATCCTCCAAATATATGAGTCTTAATAACCACATAACTGTAATCCCCGCTGTTTATCAGATAACACACTCTGTCTGACTCCCGCTGTGATTGATGCTTTGGGGGTTTGCTTATGCTTTAGTTATCACGAGGGATTATACGACTGACAAAAACCCTCCTGAACTCCGTTGCCGGCTCATGTCATTACACTGTTTGAGAGGATTGTGCTGTCTTTAATCACCAGAATAAAAGCTGATGTGTTTAATCACAGGTTGCCTGCTGCCGCTCTCAGACGATTTCAGCCGCACGAAAAATAGAAACAAATAAAAATGGAAAAGCATTTGAAGTATTTTATAGTCCTGCGGTACGAGAAGAAGGACAGCAGACACAAGTAAGGTTCGGATGTTTGATTTATCACATAACTGGAAACGTGTGAGGGGGAGGGGGGGGAGGGGGAGGGAGGGGGGGAGGGAGGGAGGCACATCTGAGATCTTTTCATCATTTGCTGAATGTATTACTGCGAGCCTGGCAAAAGGTGTGCTCAAACAGAGCCGGCGTGGAGTGATTGTGCTGAGGACAGCAGGACAGGAACGACAGTAGAAGGATAAATCACTGCTCCTACAGCACAGAGAAAAGCCAGAGTCTGAACTGGAAATAAACCAGTGGGACTCCTTCCGGCTCACTAATGGCCTGCAGTACTCGCTGCCAGAAGATGCTTTCTGTGAGGAGGCCCACAGCTGCAGCAGATAAACAGAGGTGCGTTGATAGTGCATCCTTGTTCAGTAAGTGTGACATTATATTACGTACTAATAAGATCCTGATTATAATTTGTGGGGCCTTTTCAAGCCTGCGCTGATTCCTCATTAGTTTCCGTGTTTTTTTTAGACGGATCTGAACACTGCGATCGTTACCGGACGTGGACCCAAACATCAGTCCAGAGACCCTTTAACTGAATTTATCTTGATCATCCAGAATGAATTCTAGAGTACTTTGTTCATATAAGAACTCAATGTATGAGGTCAACAGATTAACTAGCTTCTGACATCACCTCCGATCGTCTGCGAGACCTTTCACTCTTGGAACATCGTTTCCCATCAGGGCTTCAGCGTAGGACGTCTGCTAACACGCCTAAACGTTGTTGACACAACAGTCTATACGGTGCGGTGAAAGGACAGAAGATTTCCATCCACGTCAACTCCAGTTTGTCCCCCTAAGTTAGTCCATGAAAGCTACACTAAGTGTTGTGCCACGTTTTATTTTCTTTGTCTTCGCCATACGTGTTTGTCTGTGATGTGAGTCCAACTCTGTACTGCCTCAACAGCTCAGCTGCACACATGTCGGTGTCTGTAGGATCATTTCCAGAATGTTGTCAGACACTGATTACAGCAATCTGAGCCTGTCATGGGCAGAAACGAGCCCTTATAGATTCCCGACTTTAATGCGGACAATTTCAACTACTACAAAACTACACTTGTTATCTACATAGTTCCATCTTCCACACATCAATACAACACACAGGCATCACTGTGAATATCTCAGGAAGTAGAAGAATTCAGCATGGTTGGATATTTAAATCATAGCTGAGTAACAGCTCCATTTCCACAGCCTGGAACCACAGTCCCGTGTCCTTGCCCGGTTCATTTTTATAAAAAGGTACCTCTGCAGAGGATGGATTTAATCTCTGCGTCCATGTTCCTAAATGGCTATTTGGAAAATGCCTGTGTCACTTCAATGCCAGAAGCCGAAAGGTGATGCTCGCAGCTCGGAAGAAAAACCCATTTAAGTTAGACAGATCACTCTTGCCGTCGCTAGCTGTCAAATAGAACAAATTGAATTTGTCTTCCTCAGTGGCTTGTTGGAGCTCTAAACAGTGTATTAGTGGCTCTACTTATCAAATCTGTCAAAGCAAATCTGTTTAGCTGTGAACCTAGGAGACTCAAATCAGCCTCCAGAAGACACCGCATACAGTACACCACCCTCGGTCCTCCACGTTACTCTACAGACTTCACTGCGGCTCAATGTTGGAGTGCATGTTCGTACCCGAGGACATCTTCCTCAAAGTTCGAGAAACGAGGTTTTACACCAAAAACATGATGAGGTGGTAGAACTGAAAAGTGTAGTTTCGTGGATACAAAAATTCCAAATGCGTCTCCGGTGCTTGCTGACCCAGTTCTTGGCTCCAACTGAGTCCCCCCCCCCCAACATCCCCCGTAGGTTACTGCTGCCCCTGGAGGCCTGAGGTGAAAACGTGAGTGATGTCCCTTTCTAAGAGCCTCTCTCTTTTACACCAGCCTCCCAGTATGCTCCAATGGGAAATCCCTGCGTGCACCAAGCACAGAAAAATGCACAATAAACGCTGCTGACAGTGAAGGTTAGTTGTGTCATGGGGGGTGAGGCTGGAGTTCTCCTAACGCCTCACAGAAAACCCTCTAGTGAGGGTCATTGCACACTGACTCTCTACATCTCTGTAAATGTGAGGCAATGTTTTCCTAGTAGGTGTTTTTGTGAACTTTTGCATGTTGGCATCAAGATGAAAAGAATAAAGCCGGACTTAATGCATGGCTGTTCTCTGGCTAATTAATTGACAAGTGATTGTAATCTTACTGGTAGTAGTATCGTAGTAGTGTAGTTATCTTTGGCAGCTGACTTACCAGGCTGCTGGGGAACAGCGGTAATAGCTGTCAGGTTTTTTATCTCGTTGTCATCAGTCATTAAACTCAGATAAAAGTCAAACGACTTTTTATCTCTATATTTTCACATTGAAGTGTCTTTGATTAAGAACTGTTGGGCTTATGGAGAACAGGACCATGGAACTACTCAAACAGACAAACCCGAATCAAACGTCCCGCAGCTGAAATCTTCCGATCAGGTGCCATGACTCTGTTAAAGTGGCAAAATAATCGACAACCATTCTGACGGATCACATTTGACAGGGACGACTGAATCAGGGCTGAAATCAGGATACAAACGCAAAGTGTCGGCCCGGATTAAGAGTTCTGAAAGTACCTGTGTCCACCATGTGTGAACAGAATCCACCGCACACCGACGGAAATGAAAATCCACTGCGAGATAATTCGCCTGAATCATACATTCATAAATATTCATAGACAAATTAGTACACTGAGACATGGTGTCATTGACCAAGGTCGATGTAATGGAGAGGTGTGCGCATGATGGAGGAGCGAGAATTGTACTTATAGTATTTGAGAAGTGTACACAAGCCTGCAGAAAGGAAGCAACATGCCTAATATAGTTCTACTCCAGTTCTGTCAGCCAACGCTCAGCGTGCGCGCTGTCTTCCAGATACTCTACATCTAATAACATAAAACATCAACAAAAACTGTCAAGTGGCTGTTGTAAGACATTTAAATCAAAACCCGGCGCTACTGTAGTCGGATTCATTAACTATAAATAACACAGTCTAAAACTCTCTCTATCCCTGCACATCACATCCTGGGAGAAGTCTCGGGTGGTGATATTACAGCACTTACTTTAGGAAACTGCTTGACTGGTATTAAAACTTTCTGGCCCAGTTTCATGTTCTTGTTGATGACGACGTCGATGAACTTCTCCTCCTCCTTCCCCTCATCTTTCTGTATTTTCTCAATTTCTACAAACAGGAGAGAAGAAAAGTAATGAATCAGTGTTGACGGGCAGGAAATATGCAGATAGGACATAACACATATACATATATATGAGTATATGTATATATGAGCAAAGCAAATCCAAGTCATCCTCTCGGAATAATGATGGATGAACCGAGAACAGAAAGAATCTGCAGACGTTGACTTCATGCACATGGATGAGATTGGTATTAATCTTCTCATCTCACTGCAGGGAAGATATCAAATAAGAGTCTTGTTTATTTAATCTGTACAGTAAACAAATGTTAGAGTCCCGACAATCCGCTCCAATGATTTGCGTGATAAATGAGATTTATCATGACCTTTTTTGTTTAGAAGTTGGTGGCGATCGATTTACAATGTTCCGCTGCAGCGGTTTGCAGATCGGCTCAACCCCTTTAAACAAACCTTAACAACCTTGTTTTATTGACAAAGAATATTAGGTCCCCGCAGCATCGTTCATTTTATCTGCTGGCTGAGGGCCAGTTGAACAGAGATACCATTTTACTTGTACAGACACTAAAAGTACCAGAGTCCCTTTCATGTGCTTATAAAACTGATGGGGAGGACGGCGGAGCCGGCACCTCCAGGGTAGTAAAAATATTGGCTATCATGCCTCTTCTTGTGGGAGAGCCAGACTTTGATGTATTTAGAGATGTAACCTTGAACGTTTAATCAGATGGATAACATCGGTGTTTCAGCGCCAGGAAAATGGTTTTGCAGGGAGGGCGGCGGAGAGGTGCGGAGAGGCTATGACAAAAACTCCCGGTTAAAAGCCCGGCGGGGGGAAAGGGTAGGGCAGAGGGCGAACTGCTTCACACATTTATTCCTTGTGTTGAGATTATTTTTGAATGATTGAAATGAAAAAAAAAAGGGATTAAAGCGGCACAGTCATGACGCTCTGGCTCCTCAGTTCTAGTTGAAATTCAGACATATTGAGATTGGTTCAGGATCAGATGGGATAATAAATCAGGCACACTCTGCTCTGCTTCACCCTGATAATATGATAAACAGGCTCTTGTGTTCAAAAACACCACACAACCAGATAAACCACATACCCCATTTTTCAATTACCGCTGGTCAGAAATGAGCCAAGCGTATCAGCAGTGCCAAATACCAACCAGAAGGGCAATTGTGATTTCTGCACAAAGCTTTGCTGTACTACATTATGCAGAATGTAATTAAAATCTTTCTTGATATGAGTTTTCCCAAGGATGAAGGATAACTGAACTGTCAGGGAGATGAGATATCTTTAAGCTCCGGTTTATCCTAAGGGGCGCAACCAGTGAATACATTCGGAGGGAAAAAACAACATTAATATTAATGCATCACCTAGCAACATGCCAAGACGGTTTTCTCCTTCCATGAGGCTTGTCCTCAAAACATTCAGGGTGTGATGTATTGGGAGATTGGGACTGAGATTGGGTTTCAAATGCTATTTGCCTATTTTTTTTTTCCCTCGTCTCAGGCTTGCAGCACAATATATGCAGCCTGCTCCAGAGGAAAGTCCACTGTCTTTAGTCCAAATACACCCCGACAGGGCACTTCAATCAGGGGGGGTAACAAGCAGCTGAGATGCAGCTTCCAATGAGGGTTAACTACACACAAGATCATGTTTGCGCTGCAGTTTATGAGGGGGAATACATGGTGATGTGAACTGCAGATCACATGCACCCTTAAAAAGTGTAAAAGAAAGATTTAAACAGGCAACAAGCACATTTAAGAGTTGCTTCCTGGGCAGTGATTGTATTTTCTGCACCCATTCGCAAAGTTATATAACACAAAACACCTTGCTGGTGGATTCAAATCGATTCCGCCAATCAACAATGAGCCCGGAAATGTAGTAAAGCAGTACCAAAACAATCAAACATGGGCGGTGTTTGCGGATGTTGAGAAGGGTCCTAAAACCGCTGCAGCGGGAGGATGCAACATCACCGAGTCCTGCAGGACTGCTCCAATCTCCAGGATCCTTCAAAATCTAATCATCTTTTCAGAGGCTTTCCAAGGGTTTGCATCCTCTGCAGTCATAAATCACCCACAATCCTATGGGCACATAATGGTGCCAAATGAGGGCGTGTCTGAAGACGCGGGGCCGTTTCAGTGATGCTCCGTGAATGCTAGCAGGGGGTTTTGCCCCCTGGTGTATTTTCCTTTCACTAATTATCTTATTATTTCCAATAACTTATCACCAGGAATGTAACACTTGTAGGAGCTGTTCTGTAAAATAGTACTGGGTCAGCAGTTCTGCAGCTCGGCAGGCAGCTCGTCCTTAGTTGGTAAAAAGAACGTGAAGCAAAAGTTCAGTTAACGACGAGGAATAGATTCTCCCCGGTGTACACGAGGATCAAAACACAAGTCATACAGGAGCTCACTGTGTCTTTAGATGTTCAAGGGTATTCTAACATTAGTCTGTGTGTCAAACTTTGAAACAAGTCAAGACACGCTTTGAATTCTGGATCTAATGACACCTTTTAATGCCGGGATCAAAGGCTGTGACTGAGTCTGAGGTGGCGTGGAAGCGAATGGAAAGTGCCTCCGTTACCACATCCACAGCCTGTATGGGGAATCACTTAAGTGGAACCGACTAGGGGTTTGGATTTAATTTACATACAGTGTCATTAACACTACGTGTCTTTATATTTCTTACATTAGCGGTGCCTCGCGGTAACGTCGGCTTCCCACAGAAACCTTTTAGCGGCAGTGAAGACAGGCTGTCAAGAGTTAAATCCGCCTTCCTGCACCTTCCGTTTAATCTAAAATAATTGACATCTTAATTAAGCAACATATTTTTTTCCGAATACCTTTGACGCAACATTTTTCTGTATAGATTAAATTCTTGCAGTCTTGTAGTCGCAGCAACATTGACAATTATATTCTATGAAATAACAACATATATCTGTACAGTGAACCCTGGCTCTACATTTATTCCCTTGTGCAAGTAAATTAACTGAAAATGGAAAAAGCGTCTTTCTCTTCTGCTTGAAGTGTCTGAGCCAATCGGAACACGTCTTGTCTAAATGGTGCACAATAATCGTTTATCTGCAGCTTCCCACCGCTGCTTCTGTTCAACCGATGGGGAACATGCCTGTTTGCTGCAGACCGACTCATTATTTGTTGTTTTGCCAATAAGGGTCAAATCAATGACATCCCCGAACAGGAATGCCGCATCATTACTCTCGTTTTTTTTTTCCGTTCCTGTCCAGGACTACACGCTTCTATAAACACCATCAAAGGACAGCGGGACACTCAGATGTAGAATGAAATGGGAAACATATTTAGGTGGAAGCTTGTTAAACCAATTGTCATGAGTTATTGTGCAATAGTAAAGCAGCGTTTGAATGCTCATGTTTTCACTGTGATCAAACATGTAGCCTCCGTCCACATGAAGCAGTGTGGTGTCAGACGCTCATGTTTGCCATTTTGCAAAGATGCAGTGAAAAAAGAAACAAAGACCTTTGAGGATGGTCTCAGGCCTCTGCTTCGATTGAGTGGGAACAACATTTCTGACGTGTCCAAATGTCCTCCCAACGTTCGATGACCAGTCGGGAGCAGCTGATTGGTCCTTTCTCCAACACCGTACACTGAATGACAACCTAAGTCGTGCAGCACAAATCGTACAGTCCCAAGTTAAGGAGGAGATTCTGTTCAATATCTCTAACAATGGATGCACATTAAACTTCAATTCAGAGGACAACCCCAAAATGATCTGCATCTGCATTGAGTTTAAGTGTTAATTAAGGATGCTGCTTCCCAGACAGCCAGTGCACTGCCATGTCATTGTAGGTGATTGTACCGCAGCTGAAATACAATTATTCTGGCCATGAATAACATCATCATTGTCTGAATGGAGACGACACAGTTAAATCCCAAAACCGAAAATTGTATTTCCACATGAAGAAGCATTACCATTTTCCATGTCACAATAAATTAGGACAGAACTCAACTCTGATCATTTGTATGTTGCTGCTCCGCGCTCCGAGGAGGCTGCCCCGGAGTGACGGACCGCTCAGGGTTTCCAGCAGTATGGTCAGTGCCAGATACAGTTTGCCCCACACACATATCATGTGTGCTACCAGTGTGACCACACGCATTTAGCGTGAATCATGGTGTCAAGGCTCTGACCCTTGAAAGAGAAACACACGAGCACAAAAAAAAAAAAAAAAAAAGCCTCAACTAACTCCTGTCCTGAAATCTCAATTTCACTCCGGCTCCTCCAATGCATTGACAAGGTCAGGCTGGCAGCAGGAATTCGTCTCGCCCCCTAATCTGGAGATTACATTCTCAGCGGCCGGGCGAGGCCCTCCCTCCTTCCCTTTCTGACTCTCCCCCTGCAACCCTGCCAGCCTGGCTCGCGACTGCGAGGTAACGAGCCAAGACCTGCTTACAGTGTAGAGATAATGTCCACGGATTAAGACAGAGAGCCCCTCGAGTGGCGCCTCTTCCATTTCAGCATCCGGCCTGTGAGGGATCATAAATACACCCCCCCAGTAACGGATGCCATGCTCTGGATCTCTGTGGAGGTTTAAACTCTGTCTCCTTATTGAAGTGCATGTTATGATCCTAATCCTCAATGGTAATGGATAAAGTATTAGACAAATACAAAAGCACATTCTAACTGCAACACACTTGGGATGGGGGTTGTTGAAAGTGCTTCCTTTTTTTAGGACTTTTATATGTCCCCTTATAGACGACAGCACTGCTGCAGACCTCATGAGCATCATTCAACTCAGTGTCTGTGATTATCATTACGATAGTTTCACGGTGAGTACATCTTGGCACCTGTTCACTATAAGTCTCACTCGCCATGGAGTTATCAAAGTGTTCTCAACCTGCCGGAGATTTGCTTTAAAACTTTCCCCTGATCCATGAAATCACAAGCAGCCGCATGAAGCAGCAGGTTGTAATAGGTGGAGGTTTTCCTGAAGTGTCCTGCAAGTACCCAGCAGTTTGTCACTGCAGTATTCCTTGATGATTAACTGTTTAAGATAAGAAAAGTATTGCAGGAACTTGAAGGCTGAATTAGCAAAATGTACATTTTCTGCAATGGTTGAATAATTGTGCAAGTTGTAGAAGAATTTTACAATTCTAAAACTTTCACCTATTACAACTTGCTGCTTCAGCAAACCCGTGAACACTTCCAATATTGTCCGAACTTACCAAACGGTTGCTTATATAGGCGATTGTGCTAATTACCGAACATCTGCAAGTTAGCAACCGGAAGATTCTGATGTCCAAACTTTTTGGGGTGCTCAACAAATCTTGGTTCACATTGCTGGCAAGAAGCCTAAGATGCTGCATATAAAATCAGTTTGATGTTCAAACATCTTATATAGGTTAATTTTATTCCCCCCATACATAATTCAAAATACGTCTCAACATAAAATATTCCGTTTTAACACAATAGATTAGAAAACAGAAAACGTCTGTGAAGTTGACTAAAAGCTCGTCTTTCCCCCCTGAAACAAACTTAATTGAGAGTTTGTAGATTTGTAAGAGAAGCTGGAGATGTAATACATTTTTAATGATAAAAAATAATTTTCATTTAAGTCCAAATCACCTGTTATCCTCCCTCGCTGCAGTCAGACCGATGTGGATGTTTATAAAGATATTGGTGATGTAATATTAATAGAAGAATAAAGAGGCCTCTGGGGGAACATCAGGAAGTCTCTTTATCGTCTCCGCTGACTGAAGGGGCGTGTTGATGATTGGTGGATTCGATAGTGCGGAACAGAGACAACAAACCGCTGCACCTTAAAGTCATTCAGACAGAGATTATGAAGAGCGTTGACACGCCGGCATCAAACAGGTCCGAGGTAGAGATCTTTACATGCTGTTCTCTGCACAGCTCAGCAGCTAATTAGCTGTCTGGCCCTGCAAATTGACGTTATCAGTGCAATTGAACCGGTTGAATGTTCTGCTTGGCGGCTCGTCCAACAAACTAAGGTGCAGGACAAGACGTGTGCTGGTGTAAGATAAGAAGGAGACTTTAGTAGGAGAGTTGTTTTGGAGTCTGAGGCTCTTGTGTCGAGGAGCAGCTGCTGTCTAGCGCAGTGTGACCGTCTGCTCCTCCTGTGATAGAACACCACATCAGTGCTTTATGCAAAGAGTTGCTCTACTCTACGGGAATAATGCCTCGAGCTATGTAGGCAGATAACGGAAAAGGTATTTAATCGTATTACTGCAAGACTACGGGGCACGTTCCAATATGAATTGTCTCTAACTGACACACTTCGAATGACACTCCTTATTTTCTTGCACTACACAGGAAGACTCACACTACAGCTATTTGTTTATCAGTTATCATTATTAATTATTACTTGCATCAACTCTCCACTGTAGCAAAAGTGAATGAAATGAAAAGATAAGATATGATTTTATTTTGTGCAGAGACACCCTGACCTACTCATCATATTCTATAGACTTAACAATACATGTTGGGATTCTCTCTGATGCCATAAATAATATCGCAATGGCGATATCGGAGAAAATAATTAGATATGTTTTTCTAGTGTAGAGAGAGTAGCAAAGCTATCGCGAAGAAGGCAGTACCTCCATCATATCATTATATGGGCCACATAACTGGCTGATGTTTGATACCTCATAAAAGACTCGTACGATCCAACTATATTGGTCTCACAGACACCCGTTTACTGTTCTCTGCCTCCACTGCAGTTTAGATGAATCGCTGTTTTTCTTCAGCACCAGCAAGCTTGTAATGTTTCGTCTTCATTAGGCGATCTGCAGACCTGCGTACGAACTAAACAACAAGCCCAGTGGATGGATATCCTGGGAGAAAGAGAGGAACAAAAGAGGACGCAGCTGCGAGCATAAATCATCTTTTGCTCATAAATCACCCGTCTGGTCACATCGCAACCTCTTAACGTGAAAACACAGCAAGGCCAGTTTATCCCACAATTAACATGAGCTGATGTTTATCGGTTCAACGTCCCTTTCCTCTAATGAAGTTTCCCATAAAACTGCCATTAAGCTGTGTGAAAGGGTGGTGGCCCGGGAAGAGGGATAAAAATGAAAACTGTGCAGCTTAATGTACATCATTATCTGGAGCTCATCTCAGACTGCAGTATTAAAGTACACTGAATCATCGTAGCCAGTAATGACCAGACCACCTTCATTTTTAATTTCAATTACTCATCGCGTGTCAAATAACAGGGAAGACAAATGTTTGAACGTGCCCCTGTTTGGATCTGCACACTGCCTTTCAGATTCCTCTACAGAGATACTCTGAGCATTAGGGAGGGTGCATGACGAGCCATGACGGGTTATGATAATATGAGATGCTTATTATTTCCCAACATGTTGTGTTGCCTCTCTGAATCGCCCGTCCTCTGTTCTTAACACAGCAAAATCAATTAGGCTGACATTCGTCAACCTTTCGTGGTAGTGAGCATCAGACAAATCCAGAAGGAAAAAAAAAAAAAAGATCAGCTTTGCAAATGAAATGAGGCACTTGATGTTCTCCTGCGGAAACACACTGATTTCTACGCAGAGATAAGAGACGGCGCTTGGCATGGAGTGTGTCGGCTGGCAGAGACTCTCTGGGATCAGCTCTACAAACACATCCTGTTTGGTTTTATTACCTAAGATTGTCTGACAGTTTTGTACTCGGGATTAATACGCCGTGCTGCTGAGTGCTTGATCACACAGCAGATACGAGTGGTTAAATCTGTCCATCTTTCCTGTTTACATTAAATCAATTGCACAAGGCAGACATGTTTGTTCTAAGTGCTTGTCAGCGTATTTTTCTGAGACGACATGAATGTGGAGGTACGTTAGCTTCCCAGGGAACACACAGATCAGTGTGTCCTTCCAGATGAGACCGGTTTAAAATACAGCTGAACAAGTGGGACAACTGGTGGCGAGACACGAGGACGGGCAAGGAGCTGATTGGTGGAGGGGAGGTGGGAGCGTGGGAGGGCTGCAGGGAAACATTGACACACAGCAAGAGGACTTAAAGACAGAGAACACAAGAGTCTTAACTGGAAAGTGTCATCAGCCCAAAGAGGAATATAATCACAGCCCAGGCAGAGTCACAAGAAACACTGTGTTAACAAACTTTCTTCTGACTGCTTATGGGTTACTCCTAAAGCCTACATTAAGAACCAGGGGTGCGGTGTTTGAGCGGCGAGGGGCATTCACCGAGCAAGAAGGGTCTCATGTGAGATGCCGTTGAGTTTCATAATGGGGAGTGTAGGATTCGTTATTTTTTTCACCGTTTTTTCCCCGAGCTTGACTCCCACTGGGGACTAAAGGTCAGAATCTCAGACTCGGCTGCTTTGGCTTCCACCCTGACTTTATGAAAGTGAAAGACTTAATTGCTGGATTACTCACTGAACAGTTGCCAGAGCCCTGTGAAACTGTGTGAAAGAGAGAAGGGAAAGTGCTCCGGCTTGTCTTCGTTGGCGCAAATAAGGCATTAATTATGTTAATTTTCATTCTTAAGCACCTGCATTATACAGTTATACATATAACTTCAGATATAAATCACAAGCTTAAGTGTACTATTAGTATTGAAGGTACTGCTGAAGGAATTGCTCGGTGAAAAGGGTTGCATAGATTCCACCTTATATCTTCCAGAAGTTAAATGCATCAACTCTTGCAGCTCTGCTGCAGCATCAGAAATAGCTGCAGTCTGTAAGATCGTGCTCACCTACTGTCTGCAGGACACCCAGGTGACTACAAATGCTCTTGAATTGTGCCAAAAAGGACAAACAGCATCTGCAGCTGAGTGCACGCTTGTTTAAAAATAATTTAATTTCAGCATGTGCTTCACGCTCAGTGTCCTCTCACAAGTTTGCAAATGCCGTCAAACGGATGTCAGAAATTGCTGATGTTGAAGAAGCTTAAAAACCAGCACTTACTCCCATTGCAACAAGCTGTGACCACTACTGTTAACTTTAATGCTGCACCCTGCAACATTAACTTGTCCCATTACAAATAAGAGCATGTTTAATTCAAAGGGCTGTGGAAGAATTCATAATGGCTCCAAACTAAATGCTACTTAACCCGGCTAATGTGTTTGACTTTGACCAGTTGGAGCCGATCGAGTGCAGAGAATAGCTGCAAAAAGGAGTAAGTGAAGTAAATAAGATCTAAAAGAAAACGTCTTGATTAAGCCGGGGTTCAGACTTTTTGGAGCATAACCAGATGTCTAAAGGATTCCAGTCACACTGCTCAGGGAGCCGACCATGATGACTTGTTACAGTTATGAGGGAGGTCTTAACGAGTCTCAGTAGACTCTGTGAGAGGAACACTGACTCTTTGCTATCTTAACAGACTTGCTTTGGCCAGCAGCTCTGATGATATTCTTCCTACGAGGAAAAAAATCCCTCCTAAGGTCTTATTTTATTTATCTCCCTTTCACTTTGGCACTTAGATGATCCTTCTATAGTTACATGAATATTTAAGGCTGCGAAAACACTGAACTCCTTTTTATTTTACTGCTGTGCTCAACATAAAGGCTTCAGCTGATTGGCAAAAATGTAAAATGTCCATTTCTGTTATGAGGAAGATGATATGATGCGAGCTTCCTTGATGCACGGCGAGACAAAGCTCCGGCTTACAATTCATAAACGCTCGCTGAAAGGATATTTTTCTTCTGACCGTGAACTCGGTTCCACAGGGGAGAGAAAACCAACAGCTCTATTTTGTGTTTGTTGAATACACTCCATTTCTTCATCTGTTGAACTGTGACGGGTAGAGTTGTCTCTGGTGAGACTGCTACAAGTCTCCGAGATGAAGAAGAAGAAAAGGACATTGAGCCTCATGCATGACGGCTTTTCTTATTTTTCTCATATTTGTTCTTTCACAGGAGGAAAATCATAAAATTGAGGGATCAATGAAATGTGTCGAGTGTGTTCCGTCAGACTGCTGATGATATGTGTTGATCTTAAATTATCTCCTGCCAGGCGGTGTGTAATTATCATAGGAAACATATAATAACATAACAACAACATATAAAGTCAGCGGAGAACGTGGTGATTAACGACTGCCATTCGACAGGTGACGTTTCAACTCAGACAGAAGAAGGAAACAGAAACACGGAGAAGGAAATTGCCACCTGAGGCCAGAAACAAAAAGTCTCCCGACATCAGAAATATTCTGTTAAATCCTGTCGTTTCACCTGCGCTCACTTGGTGATTTGACTGCGAATAAATGACAAATACAATCATTGTCCTCTCTGAAAGGAGCTGCGATGTCATTATTTACACCTTTTATATGAAATGTATATGCAGAAAATTCTCTAATGAGTTCGGGAACTAATTAAATACTTGCAGGATATTTTCCACGTTTCTTTTTTTTCCCAACCTCCATTACATGACTGTCAAAAGTTTAATTACAAAAGGAGATTAAAATAATTTCACATTAATGACGCTACTGTGATCATTGCTCTCGGCCCCTCATATTTCTTAATAATAAGATGACTAGTATGGGATAATTTGTCTCCGGTATAATTCGTCTGCCGGGGACTTGACCTCAATAAAAGCCGGGGAGGAAGCGATCAAGCTTTTGTATTCAAATGGTCTAAATACAGAAACGTATGTTTATGATCCTGATGAAGAGGAACCTGAAGTTACACCTTGTAGCATGGAAAACAACAGCCAGTGTCCCGTGACAGCATACAGAGTTACAGAAAGTAATATCACCGACCGAAGGAGAACTCGATACACGCAGCTCTTATTTCCAGGCACACACACATCGAAAGCATTGTTGACTTTTACTTTTTTCCATTGCAGCTTTCACTCTGAAACTAAGGCGACTTGGAATGTGACACAGGTGCTAAATTTAGCAGAAGGAGGCAAAAGCTAACACTGGGACAAAAAAAAAACCCAAAGCTGGCGGAACGCAGGTTTAATTAGGATGCTCAGCATTAGCACATGAATCATTCATTCAACGATGGAATTACATTCGCGTTAATTAGCGGCCAGTAGTTTGGTTCTGTAATTCTTTGTTCCTCTGATTGTTCAACTGGCAAATATGGAGAATTAACTTCTGGTCCCCTGTGAGCTTCATCGTCTGCCCGGTTCTGTTGCAGTTAACTGATAAACACACTGAATAGCAGGTATTTGTTTCCATTAATCCAAACATGACTAGATGTAGAGCAACAGAGTCTATGAATCAAAGAGCTGCACACTGAGCTGTCTTAGCACGTCATGGGAAAGACTGCAGGAGCAAATGTTCTTAGAAAGACAACCGGCACGTCGCGCTCGACGGGTCACATGACTCGTCTCGGAGCTCTGAAACAGCTGAGCCTCTTCGACGCGTGTCAACAACAGCGCACCAATTAAAGCGCTTCTCCAGGAAATCAAACGGCTGTGCGGCCGGTGCACATCTGCAACCGAAGGAATATCTCAGCCGTCAATGTAAACCAGGGGTCACCAACGCGGTGCCCGCGGGCACCAGGTCGCCCGTAAGGACTAGATGAGTCGCCCGCAGGCCTGTTCTAAAAATAGATCAAATAGCAGCACTTACCAGTGAGCTGCCTCTATTTTTTATTTATTTATTTTTTTTGCTATTGTTGTTTAAATCAGACTTGCATGTAACTTACAAATGACAACATATATATAAAAACACTTAAAATTTAAAATGTTTTTTGTGTTTAATATAAATGAACTCTGACCTAGTATAGTTCATAGCGTTTGTTGCGCTCATACAAACAAGCTAGCAGACGCAACGAAACTGAGGAATAGAGTTACCCCAAAAAATGGCAGAAAAAAGAAAGAAAACATATCATTTTCACGACGAATGGGAGGGAGAGTTTTTTTTTACCACTGTGAAAGGATCCTGCGTGTGTCTCATTTGCGGGGCAACTGTGGCGGTAGCAAAGCGGCACAATGTGGAGAGACATTTCACTACATGTCACACAAGTTACCACGCTAACTACCCACCGGGCAGCGCACTGCGAGCAGAGAAAGCCCGTGAGTTAAAGGCTGCTTTGTGCAAACGGCAGTCTTTTTTCACTAGACCGGTTAAAAACTCCCAAAAAGCAACCGAAGCCTCGTTTAGAGCTACGCAATTCTTGATTAAGAAAAAGAAGGCATTTACAGACGGGGATGTTGTCAAATTGATTGATAGTGATTTCATAATACTGTTGTAGAAGTGATCATTTTCAAATGTTTGAAAAATATAAAAATAAAGTGTTGCATATTGATATTTATCTGTTTCTATATATTTGTTGTGAGAAATCATTAACATGATCAGTGTTTTCACAAAG
>CAAKHC010019602.1:31172-41397 GCA_901007825.1 Macroramphosus scolopax | reverse complement strand
GTATGTGTATACTGTGTATGTGTACTGTGTGTGTGTGTGTGTGTGTGTGTGTGTGTGTGTGTGTGTGTGTGTGTGTGTGTGTGTGTGTTCCTGCATGCTGAGCGATGTGCCAGATCAGGTAGTTTTGAACGGGACAGCGGAACCTGTCTGTTTCTTCCCCTTCATGTCTCTTTAACAAGTTCATTTATTCAAGAGCGTCAAGACACACACACACACACACACACACACATGAACACACACACACACACACACACACACACACACACACAGACTTGGCTGGGTGGCAGGAGGACAGACTGTTGGCACATGAAAGAGAGAGTTCCTGAGCTGTCGTAAAATAATCTGTCAGCATGACACACACACACACACACACACACACACACACACACACACACACACACACACACACAGATTAAGCGGTTGTTGGGCAACTTGTTATCAGTGGAATTTGAAGCTGAGGATTTGGACACGCACACACGCAAAGTGTCGGCCAACACACACACACACACACACATGTTAAATTTAGTTGAGTGTAACAGGAGCCATGTGCCAAACGCTTATTTTACCACTTTTAAATAGATGCTTTCACATGCATTAGCTAAGTTAAAAAAAGATACGAGGCACATGATGACCTAATCAGAAGACACCGGCCTGCTTCCCTATATCAGGACCGCAGGAGATACATTTGATAATACAAACATTAAAAACATATTTCATTGTTTTTGAAGGATTCTATGTTACGGTCGTGACTGATATTCAGTCATCAACACACACGTCGGTGTCTTTCTCAGCATCTCTCACTTCTCTGTATCATATGATGGAGTAGGAAGTGTGTCCATGGCACCAAACAAACGCAGCCGTCAGCCTAAATAACCAAAATGTCCTAACAGCTGGTTTGTTGTTACCTTCTGATCTGGTGTCCGATAACCAACGGAACACGTTCAACGATCTTCCTGCTGAACAGCAAATTGGGACGTATGTCAGTGACTTCTAAAACAAGTGATGACATCAGTGACTGAAAAGATTCATGCTGTTAAAAGTGATGAGCTAATTAATCAGTGTAGCAACCAGGAGGCTCCTGGAAATCCCTGGTCAGTCGCTGTATCCAAACAAGCTCACCTGGTGTTTGGGTGGAGGACAGGCAGGACGCAGGCGGACCAGGTAAATGTTCTGTCTTCTTAATATTGTTAGAAAAAAACATTAGACACAACAGAAACCGAGTCTTCTTTAAATTTTAGCCATTTAAAAAGGGAGAAACTGTATTTTCCTCTTCAATACGTTGACCTCAAACGTCACCATGTTCCTTACAAACGTGGGTGATGTCATCGTCAATCCTCTCAGATTGCAGACGTCTACGTTACCTTTACTTTTATGCCTAAAAACATTTGCAAGGTCCGACTGTACGTCATTGACTCGTGTAAATTGAGAGCTTGATACTTTCACTTGAGCCCGGCTGTGACAAACCAGCCGTACTTCATCTTCCTCACAGAAGGTCAGCATTTCATCTGACTGACTCCACCTCTCCTTCATTCACTCCGCTGTCTCTGAGCGTGTGCTTGGTTTTTTGGGTGTATTTTAAGAGAGGAAGACAAGTGACACTTCCACTTCTTCTTCCTGCTTTATTTCAACATGTGTTCAGATGCCTACAGCAGATCTCCATTTCAAACCACCATCACACAGTAGAAACACAGCAGGACACTGATGTGGCTGCTCCTGAACGCTCCTCTGTACAGCAGCTTCTGCATACATGTGACTTCAAACACAACTCGGTGTGTGTGTGTGTGTGTGTGTGTGTGTCTCTATTAGTACAGTACATAACACTCTGAAATGAAAAGTGCAAGAGTTTCTTGCATTATGAGAGAAGAAGAAGAACAGTATAACGAGTGGATACAAAACAGATGATTTCTGATCAGTCACGTCATCAGTTGGTGTTATTGTTGGATTCAATGTTACCTGAAGCAGGATCAGGTCTGCTGAATGTGTCAGAATCTGGGGGAAAGAACTGATATCGCTGCACATCACCAACTCCTGTCGCAGAGGACTTGGTGATGTGCTAACTAGTGGACGAATCGATGCTCATCCCACTGCAGCAGTGGAGGAGGCTGACAATGGAGACTGTGCGGGGGAACAGCACATTCACCTTTTGAGAAGAGAGATTGAGGCTCAGCTAATAAGTGACAGGCAAACAATACATTTACAACAAAGGACACTGAGACTGTGTACTTAAAGGATTCATCAGGCGGGCGGCCATGTTTCAGTCAGACTGTCTTCAAAGGGTTTAACAGTCGAAACTCTCCCCACAAATACAATCAATAGTCTAATGTCATTCCTTCTTTCTGCCTCTGTCCCAGGCGCTGCTTCCAAACCGCCCATTTCTACGTGGAAGACAGCAATTCTCCCAGGGTGGTGCCCAATGAGACAATCCCTGTTGTTTCCATCCCAGGTAACAGCTCCAACACTAATCACATCATTAACGTGATGCTATACCTTTCCACCGCACGCGATCACAGAACCAATTGTTCATTTGTCTGTTTGCTCACTGTTGCAGAATGAATAACACTTCTCCCTTAATATCCTCCGTTGATAAGCTCTAAGGCGCGACACTGCATCACCAGCTGCTTCTATAGTGAGCATAATCAGAGCTGTGAATCCTAATTGATGCGGAAACATTTCTAATATATTTATTTGTTGCATCTTCCCCTTCATGCATCTGTCTCGTGCAGTGTTTTTGCACAGTGTTGGTCGTCCAGCCTGCAGGGATGTAGGTCAGGTCTATTCTTACAGCAGAGGTCCAAGGTTGAGGCAGTGTGAGGACCCTGCTAGTCTCATCTACTAATGACCACCGCCTGGATTGGCAGCAATAATCCAAAATTGTGATCACGCAAACACAGTCGGCTCTGCAGCATGTTAGCAGTGCAGTATGAGTGATGAGTGAACCACCTTCATCACACTGCACATCCTGCTTCATCGTACAGACCTCAGGTTGAGACAATACTATTTTTAGACCCCCAACGTTGCCCCATGAGGAAACACATCTCGACAACAAGAAGAAGAAACTCCCTGGAGATAAATATTTAAGTGGGAGTTGGAGAGAGCAGGAGGACAGAGCACAGAGAACGTTTCACATGGTGATGTACAATCATGTTAATAATAATGATCAATCATAAAAAACTCTCCATCATCGGGTCCTCAGCAGTGGAGACCTTTAGCAGCATACGGCTAAAGGCAGCCTGAGTCAGCCCTCAACTTAAGGTTTATTGTAAAGGAAAGTCTTAAGCCCGCACTTAAATGTAGAGAAGGTGTCTGACGGCTGTTGAAGTATGTTCAGAATCCTGCTCGACTGGACAGTTAGCTTTGACGTTTTCAGAATAGTCAGATGACACTAAACTATCGCGTTCATCAGTTGAAAACAACAAGTCCTCGAACCCGAATGACCATGTTAGTTACTAGTTACGACCCTCTGATATAACACATGACCACATTTCCTATGTGAGTTAAGGATGTTTCCTTTGCATCCCGTTACAAACCACTGTTGAAAAGTGTGTCATCGCTATGAGGTCAGGTTGTCTTTAGGCACACAAACACTTGGTTTTGCACTCGGTGCGGCGTCGCTCAGGAGATAGTTAGAGATAGAGGGGCAGTCAGAGCAACACTGGTCTGACTGCCCTCATCTGCTCCGTGTCATTAGTGAGTGAATGTGAATGTGTTAGCAGCGTAGCACCTCGGGTAGCAGCCACAAAGCAGGTACCGACAATCAGTAACCATTTGATTATCTTTAACATCGAAGCAAAATATTAACATGTACGTCCTTCTCCACCTGGCGCAGGCGACAGAGAACGACGGGGGTCACTGCAGCCGTTAGACGGCATCTGGTGTTTAAACATCGATACGTTTTCAACAGTTGTATTCGAGACCTGTCCGGTCTTCTTGTTCATTAAAAAGGTTTTAGGGATTCTGGTCATGTGTGTGTGTGAGAGAGAGAAAGAGTTAAGAGGCCACTTCACAAATGACAATTAACACACACACACATAAACACACAAACACACACACAAACACATGCGCACATACACACACACAAATGCATGCACGCTCACACGCGCACACACACCTACTTAAAACCACTAAAGGGCTTGGAAACTGCTCTGTAGCTGGTCCAGGATTTGGATCCAGACCCGTCAAATCAATTAAAAGCTTGTGGGGCCTCTTCACAATGAGCTTTGGCTGAGTCCAATGGCCTCCATTCATACCAGGGTCAGTGTGCCCAGCATGGCAGAGTGCAGTGTAGACAGAAAGGGGGCCTGCCCCCCCCCCGTGTAGGAACACAGGGTCTCTGAGCTCCTTATTTGGATTCTCCATCCATTTCACATGTGGTTGGTTGTGATAAGGTTCAGGTAGTTTTACAGAGGTTTCATATCAGAGATCAGGCTCTGCTCCCATGAGACTGGTATCACAGCAGAGGGCGCTGCATGCAGACAGGGACGTGGTGTATGACCATATGTTAGTCATGTTAATTGTCTCAATAAGCTCAGACCGAGAGCCTCACACATCCCATAATCCTCTTTAAGGCCCTGTGCTGGATTTAAAACCTGTCCACTCGATGCACAGCCACGGCCTGACGACCAAAAACAACAGGTCTGTTACATCATTTGCTCTTTAATCGTCGTTGTGTAAATAATTTTAACACATTCATACCTGAGTGCTCGACAATATATTCCATCAAACTGAAACGATGATGTCATAGAGGTTAGAAGGTCCCAGGTTCATGTCCTGAGGCTTCCACAGCTCTTCTCTGATCCTGTTGAATTAGGGGAGAAATTGTCCCCTAAAAATGTACATTGTACATGACTTTAACAGAACAATAAGACAACACCCATGCCTGAGATATTCAGGTTAGTTTTGTACAGTCGGGGGACGGGGGGGGGCCTGTTCTCCATCTTTATACACAGTCTATGTAAATGACCCAGCGGATCAGATTTGATTGGATCACTTCTCCATCTATGTTCTCTCTACTTAACACTTAGCAGCCGGCTGTGTTTACTGACACGCAGATGATTTGACATATTTGCATATATAAATGAGAGTCACAAGTCTCAGCGTGAGAGCGAGGGAGGGAGGGAGGGAGGGAGGACGCTCTCGTTAATATTTGATGACAACAAAACGGAAGGGCGCTGTGAGGCAGTTTAAGCCGCTGTGTTATGTTTGGCATCCTTTTCTGTGAACCGGCCCAGATCATCAGGGTCAGGTTCAGCCTTGCTTGAAGAACGAGCCACTACTTAGCAAGTGATTATATGAACGTGTTTACTGTCTGGTGGAGCGTGCGCTGCAGTCCTCCGTCATTCTATCAGAAACCGGCCACAAGCAACAGTGAACACACTCAGGCGAGCTTTGTCGTGTCTGACGGCCTCGCGGTTGGATTGTTTTAGTGGCAGAAATGGGCAGTTTGCTCCTTCTCCTGCACCCGAACCGCCTCTGATGACCCGGGTGGCCTCAGCACTGTAAATAGTGTCTGTCACTACTAAACTTTAAGGGCTGTATCTTCAGGAGTTAATGCACAGCTACAACAGCACAGCCATCCAGGGGTCCTTATTGAACAAGGTTAATGAGTTCGAGGAAGTAAATCACATCATCAGATTTCATGCATTGAATCGTCTCTCAGCTCTTTCACTGAATCTTGTGGTGAAAACTTATAATGCCGTGACCATAGACGGTTCTTCAAGGATTTGACAAAGCCTCACTCACAAGTCCCTTCCTGACCTTTACCCTTCAACAGCTGAACGCTGTGTGTATGTCGTTATCACTTACCGGTAGTTGTAGCAGTGTGAGGGGTAGCTCATGTGTTCATGTTCCTCCGAGGCCTGTTTAACTCTGTTCTCTCCTCTTCAGATGACATGGAAGCCGTTCCAGTCAAGCACTTCATCAAACACATCTCTGAACTCTACTCAAATAACCAACATGGATTCTCAGACCACTTTGAGGTAAGTAGTAAATTATAAAGATAAAGATGCTTATAATTTGGAATTTGTAAGTATGCCTGACTCTAGTTTGAAAGCAGGGTACCACCACAGATCTTAGAACATTGACGATTAGAAGATGTGAGGATTAGATTAGATTTGTTTTTTAATTCCCAACCAGTATAACGTCTGAAGTAAAAACAACTTAAAACAGCTATTCACAAACATACACCCGATAGATATTGAGCTGAATTGGTAAGAGAAGAAGCAAACGGCTGCCTACTGGATGTAGGTTATCTCATAAGAAACCAGAGGAAAGTTTCTATGACAGGCCATTCAGTTTTGGTATAACTCATCCATGCTTCATCGCACCAGCTTAAGCTCTTTCTGCAGTTGTGGACTCCTTTTACAGTCTTTTCTCTTCGGATCCATCACTTTCTTCAATCTCTCTTTCTCCCTACATTGTGGAGAGTGGGTGGAGTAAGCTGCACCCTCTGAATGGGTTACTTAAGTGGAAAATGCAGCCCCTCACACAGCACAAAGCAACGCTTTGCCCTGTTTTTAGGCTCGTTGGCTGCTGGAAATGAAGGGACACACACACAACACCGCATCCGAGCATCCATGCGGTCCCAGCTTTTCCTCTTGTGACAGAAGGAGGGCTGAAGGCATCATTCCTCCCACTTTAGTCCCATCTACATCTCAATGGACTTTTTGTCACTCATCCAAATGAACAAAAGTAGCAGTAAATGATCCAATGTTGTACACATTCCGAGGAATCCTTTATTCAGAAGGTTGTACTGCTCCGTTTCTGAGAAGGTAAGTCTAGATGGGACGATAAAAACATTTGAAAAAATTAAAGTTTGACACAAATCCGACGGCATCCTCTCAAACGACGACGTCGAACCTACACAGAAGAAAACAAGTTTTAATTGAATTAATTTGAGTATTGCAAGACTTCTTTAGCTCGGTGGAGCCAATAAACATGCAACTGTAATGAAATATCATGCAGCTGGTTGATGAGGAAAAACCTGCAGCCAACATCTGCCCAGTAACCCTTTGTGGCACTGGTATATACAGTATATGATCATATATACCTGATCTGTATTCTTTTCTATTCTAACAAACATGTGTAGTTCCTGTTACAAGTCATCCGAAACAACAATATAGAAATATAAAAAGAAAATCAGTTATAAGCACAATATGATGAATACCTTTATCTCCATAATTAATGACATCCAACCCATTAGCCTTCGTTATTAATAGGCATTATGGTTGACTCGATTCTGCCCACAATTAGAGTTCTGATATGTGAATTAATGGGACGGAGCTAGCAGACTTACAAGATAAGATAAGATAAGATAAGATAAGATAAGATAAGATAAGATAAGATAAGATAAGATAAACCTTTATTCGTCCCACGACGGGGACATTTACAGCATCACAACAGCAAAGTGGATAGTGAACACAGTAAAGAACATTTATAAAAAATAACAACAAATGAAAAGTACACATGTCTGGATGAATCATCAATAATAAGAACTAATCAGTAAGTGATATGTTCAACTGATAGAATAAATAAGCTACATAGAAGCTGCAGTGTTGCAGAGGTAAGAGCAGTGATGTTACATGTAGTGGAGAAGTTAAGTGTTGAACCTTGTACAGTACACAGAGTCACAGTATTGCAGTAAATATGAAGAGCAGTGATGTTACATGTAGTGGAGAAGTTAAGCATTGATCATAGAGGTATTACACCTTGTACAGTACACACAGTATTGCAGTAAATATTAAGAGCAGTGATGTTACATGTGATGGATAAGTATTGATCATAGAGGTGTTGTACATCAAAGTCCTGGCTGGACATGACTCATTAATATCTTGTTCCCTAAGGTTCCTCTGTGGGCTGGTTTCTCTCTGCAGTGTTGGGTTCCTGCCACTCACAGCATTATACACAAAAGCACTGAAGTTCAACGTTGGTCTCATCTGATCTGAAAGCCGTCTTCCACATGTCTGCCGTGTCTACCTCTCGGCTTTTGTGAAGGGATTTCCTTCTTACAGCAATGGCTTTCTTTTCACCACACTCCCATAAAACCCAGCTTTGTGGTGTGTATGGCTTACAGTTATCCTGTGGACAGACTCTCCCATCTGAGGGGTGGATCTTTTCAGCTCCTCCAGACTCCCCATAGGCATTTTGGTTTCTTCTCTGAGTGGAGCTTTCCTTGCCTTGGTCTGTCAGCTCTCCTGGATTTCCTCCCCTTGGCAGATTAGCGGTCGTGTCATCGTCTCTCCAGTGTCTAGTGATGGGTTTAATGCTGCTTTGTGGGATCTCCAAAGTCTGGAATATTTTTTATTACCAACTCCCTGCTCGGAGGTTCCCATGAACGTCTATCCCTGACCTGTTGGAGACTGGGTTGGTCTTCATGAGGTTGTTTGTTTAGTATTACCCTCCGACACAACCTGGTGTCTTCCAGTGTCGGGGGGGTTTACATTGAGATTATAGGCTTGGTCTTATTAAAGAGGGAGTTGATGCACTCACAGCTAATAAAGAATATTCATCACAATATAGCCACCTCACTTTAAATATGCATTTTGCTATCTTCTAAAGATCTACTACATACAAATGCATGACAACAACAAATGTAGAAGGTTCAATGATACTTATCCAAGGCACAGTGTGTAGTTTATGTGATGATAATCCAAGGAAGGGATTTGGTTTCTATTGAGAGGAAGACAACTAAGGACTCGAAGCAGTCTAGTTTGGATAAGGTGGATGGGAGATTGATGGGACTGACAACATTTCATGCAAGATGACGACTGATAAGCTGACATCAGGCTCAGCAGTGCAGTGTGAGTGAAAAGGCCACTCGGGGAACAAGACTGGTTTCAATCAATCATAAAGTTGAGACACGGGTTAAAACAACTTGGTAGAAACAAACAATCCCTCTGTAGTTTAGGACTTTCATTTTACTCCAATCCATTCTCATTTCCAGCTCGGTCAGTGGACCTACACCTGAAACTATGACGCTGCAGGTTCCCCTTAAGCGTCAGTTTTGGACACCTAATGAGGACCTGTCACTGTAGGTGACACCTCTATCTGCTCAGGAATGATGTCTCCTTCCAAAATAAAATCCCATCTTCAACAGTACTTAGGTTTAGTGATGTGATTCGTCTTGTTTATGCACACAACAGTTGGGGTAAGGTTCATGTGTGGTTTAAGTGTCTTCCTATGTGGATGGATATATACTGGATGTTCCAGCTCATGAACCGTCTCCTTATCATGTCGCCTGTCTGACATCATTTCCGATCCCATCCTGCATCTTACCATCACACCAGCACCCCGATCCACCCGTTTGTACTCAGCGGGCATCACAACATCCCAATCGAAGATTAAAATGATGAACTGATGTTTATTAGTGATAAAACAAGACCATCAGGCTTTAAAACTCCAGAGGAAATATGGAAAAAGGTTCCGAGCCAAACCCGGCAACTGTGATCCTCATTGGCCGACGCCGACAGCTGTTTGCTTGGCAAGGAGTCAACATTACACCCTGAGATGTCTTCACAAGCTGCTGACCTCGGCACTGCAGGCTGTCAAAGGACTTCAGCTACCTACATGGAAATAATCTTCTAATTGATTTCCTGTCTTAAGTCACTGTAGCTGCTACTTTCCAACATGTTGTAATATGCCCTCAAGTCAAGAAAATAAATGAAAGGATTGTCTTAAGCTCTGACGAAAGGAAGAGTCTGTAGTCAAGAGAAAGAATGAGGAGTGAGGAAGGAAGGATGAGGTGTTGAGAAGGTTGGAATGCAACCGAACAGGTCCAACTAGGACCAGACTAGTTAACTGTTTAGATGTTGGGCTGGCAGCATGCCGGGCGTTAAAACAAAGACGACTTTATACAGTTACAGTAAATACAGCATGTAAACAGGAATGAACTTCAACTATTTTGCTTTTTTAAATGGGCAATTCAGTTTTTGGTTACTAATACCAAAGTGAGTTATCCTCTGCAGACCATAAATATATCCACTAAAGTTCCGAGCATGTGGAGAAGGAAAGAATTTATCCTCCCAGGGAAGCAAATGTCATACCAATTACAAATCCTGCAACAGACCAAAGAGTGCAAATACTTCAAAATTGTGTTTGTGTGTGTGTGTGTGTGTCTGTGTGTGTGTGTGTGTGCGTGACCTTCCCCAGGAGGTTCAACGCAGTGCTGCAGATATGAAGATCACGTCGGAGCATTCCAACCACCCTGACAACAAGCATAAGAACAGATACA
>CAAKHC010019601.1:31828-45014 GCA_901007825.1 Macroramphosus scolopax | reverse complement strand
AGATTTCAGCGAGTGCATCGGTTCATTCAGTGTGTATCGATACAATTGATATCTAGATTTCAGCGAGCGCATCGGTTCAGCGAGTGCGTCGGTTCATTCAGTGTGTATCGATACAATTGAAATCTAGATTTCAGCGAGTGCATCGGTTCATTCAGTGTGTATCGATACAATTGAAATCTAGATTTCAGCGAGTGCATCGGTTCAGTGAGTGCATCGGTACATTCAGTGTGTATCGATACAATTGAAATCTAGATTTCAGCCAGTGCATCGGTTCATTCAGTGTGTATCGATACAATTGAAATCTAGATTTCAGCGAGTGCATCGGTTCAGTGAGTGCATCGGTACATTCAGTGTGTATCGATACAATTGAAATCTAGATTTCAGCCGCGCCGACACTCGAGCCGGCTTGAGCGCTGCAGTGGTCTGTCAGCCCGGCGTCCTCGGGATTGGTGCTCCCATTCTGGCGCTGCTCCAATCAGCTCCCAGGAAACGCCGACCAGGACCAAAGGGGGAGGGACTTGCAAACAAGAAAACTAAGGAGTCAGACACAGCGGAGCGGGGTTCGGCTGCGGCCGTAACAGTGTCCAAAACAAATCGCGAAATAGTGATGGTGCACCTCGAAAACACAGGATAGAATGAAATATATGAATGAAATACAACATGAAAAATCGATGTAACCATGGATTTGACCGATTTGACCGATGTAGACACGCAGCGATCGATACATTACGATTTCACCCGTCAATTGTATCGATACACACTGAATGAACCGATACACTCGCGTCGTGCACATTTATATCGATACATCGATTCATATCGATTTATTTCCACATGCTTAGTGAACAGACATTAACGAGAGATGCTAGTTAGCTGCTAGCTTACTTGAAAAAAAGAGATTGACACAGAGGCTCAGAAGATGTTGGTTCTCTTTGGATCACCTGCATATGTGAACAAACCTCCTCAGTGATGAAGGTGAGCAGATCCAGATCCTCTCTCACTGACCACCACCTGTCTGCTGTCCTTCACATCTCAGACATTCTACCTGACTTAACTGCAGGTGTTCAAACAGACTGGATTTCTCTCATTGAACAAGAAAAATAACTGAACACAGCAAATAAGATAATTAGACTACAAAACTACAAAAAAACTACTTTTAAACCTTAATTAAATTCTGCAAAAACATGCTCAATTTGAAAATCATTTTTGTGAATTTTGATTTTGAATTTTGATTTACCGTAAATAGTGATATAATGTTGGTTCTTTTAGTCTGTCTGCACCTCATCTTCACAACCTAATTGTAATGTTGACTCTTACCAGTAACCGCGAATCAAAATTACAATTTACTTGTTATAAAGAGATAAAATCAATATCGAGCAAAATTGAGTTCAGCCTTTTGGTCCGGCCCTCAACAACAGTCCCGGTTTTCTAATCCGGAACCTTTGGAACATTTTAAAACTCATTGCGGCCCCTGAGCCAAAAGGTTTGCCCACCCCTGCTATACGAGTTCGGCATGAACCCATGAGTTTAAGACTTACAAACTAACTTTTCAAAAATGTATACATCTAACTCTAACACCAATAATATATTCGTTTAGAACAACTGCCATACAAGAAAACATTTTTAACCCAAAATGAAATGAGCTCGAGCCAAAAACTAGCTTGATTGCACTGATCGACATTTTGGGCCGCACCCGCACAAAGGAACGTATTTCTCTACTTGTTCACAAAACCATATAAATGTTCTTGCAAAATTGATTAAACATTCAATTTTGTGTTAACCAACATGTGGATGTAATTCTACAAGTTTTAAAACTTCACAGACCTGTAAAACTGGACAAAAAATGCGCTTTATCTTAAATATCCGACAGCTCTGACTTTCTTTGCGGCTTCCAATGATCCTCAAAGTCCAGGTGTCTCTTATCCGAGGAAAATACACACCTGCTGCTGGTTGTTGTTCATGTCTCCCCGAGAGACAAAGTGAGACAAGCAGCAGCCAGTGCTGAAACAACATAGTGAAGTCATATTATACACTCTGCAACATTCTTGATTTTTGTCTTAATTTCAATGCATTCTTAAAACTGCTGGGTTGGAAACAACCCAATTAGGGTTATTGTGTAAGCCCAGTGCTCGTTCAAATATGGACCGTCCCAGCCACGGGTTATTATAACCCAGCATGTTGGGTTACGTTTCATACACAAACATGGCCGGGAAATATTAGTTTGTTGGGTTAAAACTACCAGAAATTGGGTTGAAAAATAAAGCCCAATTTCTGCTCAACATTATGACATTGGTTAAAATTACATTTAGAAATGTATTGCCAAATTAAATTGTGATGGAAAGATGAATGAAGTAACAATACAATCAAAAACACATCGAACTGCAGGAAGATATAAAATATGTTCATGAACTGATATGATGAGTCACTTTAAGTTACCATCAACATAAAACATAAAATAAATCAAAGGTAACAGAATCATCCCGTGATAAAGTAAAGAACATGCATCAATAACCATTTCAATTTAAGCAGCCTCTGTCTTTCTACTGGAGCTGCTACAATACGAAGCATGCTGGAGCAGAGCTGGAAGTCGAGGTTATATTTGTTTGTTCCTATCCTTTCCTGGTGTCACCTGGTGATATCTATCAGAAAGGCCTAACATGAACTACAATTTACTCTACAAAATAAAATCAAGTATCATAAATATAATAAAAGTTCAACAATATTGGAGAGAAACACGTTTTATAGACTGCTATTACCAAAGCGCTGTTCTTTAAAAAAATAATTTGATTTGTTTAGTAAACCTTTGTCCTTGCAGTAACGACCCGCTGCCAGCAGGGGGTGCTGCAGACCTGACAACTGGCCAGTCAAACATGGTTTGTCAGCTGTAACCACAGCTGACTGCTTACAGTAAACTCATTCAACCAGCTTCTCCTTTTAGTCAAACTGGACAAACTCCACAGACACACCCACCCATGGCAGCAGGAAGTCAGCTATCACTTCATTGTTATTTAACAGTGTAAATTCACACGTGCAACTGTTTGTGGTGTTTTACTGTTCCTGTTGTTAAAAAAAAAATCAATAAAAAAATCATATATATAAAAATAACGTGTAATCATTCCTACAGGAATTCTTCATACATTTTCCCTAAATCAAGTTTGACTTAGTTTCCTGAGAAAAACTCTTAATGGCACAGGAAGTGACATTTTCTTTTTGTTTACGGAAAACCCAGAGGCAACTCTTAGTAGGTAGGGGTAGGTAGGTAGGTAGATACTTTATTTATCCCGAGGGAAATTCAAGTACTGAACATCTACTGAAAAGAAATTGTTAGAAATATAATGTAGAGCTTTGGGTTGATGCAATGCAATGATCACCCCATGTGCTGCAATCTTTGGGATTATTTTAGGGCATTGGCATTAACTTTTCACTCATTTACATTTCTTTGTACAATATATGTTATGTTCAAACTCCATTTTTTTGGTTTGTTTGTTTTGGTTTGTGTGTGTGTGTGTGCGTGTGTGTGTTAGTAGGATTTATCAAAAACTAAACTTCGATTGAACATAGTGAAAATCATCTTATTTTTACATTTGATTTAAGTTTGCTCTCTTTGAGTTCATTTGTATTTAATCTTTGAACTTGTGTCTTTGTCATCATGGCTAAAAAGTAAAATAAGCAAACATGTTTTCACCAATTCAATATTGAAATAGTTTGGTATTTGGTCCTGTCAGTGTCACAGAGTGAAACGTAAAATACATTCAAAGTCTGTGAAGGTCTGTGAAGGTGTCTGTCACCCTGCAGAGTGACAGGAAGGATGCAACGGGGTGAAGTGGAACACAGAGAATCGATTTCCCAAATCAATGTTTGACTCTGTCTTCAAGTTCATTTACCTTTGGTACCAGATCTGCATTTATTAGGCCAGGTTGTGAGTGAGCCACCACCAGCAGGGCCGCCTCATGTAAAATAACTTCAGTCAGTAAACAGATTTTCTGCTGATTCAAACTGATGAGGTTTTCAAAGTCGGAGGGCGGCTGCAAACATTCAGCAGAGGCCCAGTGAACAGAAGTGAAAATACATTTGATATATATTTTCAGAAACTAATAAATACCTGAGCACAGATGTTTTTATGTATTTACTGTAGTCTGAAGGTATGTCAGGCAATGTTTGGCTAACTTGGCTCAGTTGTTGAATGTCTGTCATTCCAAATAACATAATCATGGTCTCATAGGCATCCAGGGATTTAGTGAACTAAACAATTAAGCTAAGGGAGGGGGACTTTGAAAATCCCTGAATCTGAATATTCTCACTTTATTTTACTCACCACTGAATGAACACAGGAGAACAAACAAACATTCTCTTTAAATATTTGCTTTACACAATTAACATGCTGCTGTTCAGTGTCACAAAGTCACATGACTGCCTGTACACCATGTTGGCTTCAAACCACCACAATGTGCATGAAAATCCAATTAGACTCATTGGAAATCTATTACAAAACGTCTCAGAGTAGGTTGCCATGGAAACACAGATTTCTGTTACAGCCTGCCACGGACTTGATGAGGGAAGTCTAGATGAGCCCCGTCACTGACGGGAGGATAGACAACGTCTCCAGAACAGCACCAGAAACACACACGTGTTTCCATCACTTCAGAGGACATTACAATCATTTCTTGGGGCTCACCTCTAAAAGCAAGTCTTTATCATAACATGTAATGATTTACATCATGAGGACTTGATTTATGTCCCCACAATATGAAGAATACCTTCTGCACGCACATTTATACAACTGCTTTCCTCAGAAAATTTCTTAAATTGTCTTAAAGATTTTCTTCTTTAACTGTAAAGGTTTGCATGTTGAGTTATGTTGATGAAGTAACTGTATTAATTTCAATGTGAATATTCAAAAAAGACCATAATGTTCTCCATGATACATGTGCACATTTCTCCTGCGTCACACATTCATACACTATGTGCTTCACTCAGGTCTTGTGACATGACGGCTGGCCAGTCAGAGCTCATCATCTTCATCTAAAGCAGCGTGATAGGAGGAAGTCCCCTGATGCTGGTGAGCTGCCACCAAACAGAGAAGGTGCAGGCAGCACAGGATTCATCTGTCAGTCTTTCAGCTCTCATCATCTGCAGAGTGAATGTTTAGCTGTCAATCAAAACCGATCTGTTGATGCCGAAGAGCTACAGCCCTGTGCAAGAAATTTAGACTTTATCGACCCCAGAGTCTGTTCATCAAGTTTCCTTGTCATCTGAAAGTGAAACATGTAGCTGCCGGACGGCGCTGTCACTCATCCTGTCTCTGGGATGTGATTGGACCTCCTCGTAAGGGGGCGGGGGGTTGTCAGGGCTTTGACTGGACAGGAGGGGGCGGTGACTGCTGTCTAATTGGTTGTTGAGAGACGACTGGTGACGGCCACAAGGCTCCTGAGCTAATAGAAGCTGGGTGGGTCCAGGCACTGAGCAGGCTGGAAGGCGCTGCCCCCAGCTGCCATAAACTGCCTCCTCGTAGGAGGGGAGAGAGACAGGAAGTCCCTCCACCATCAGGTCCAGCTGGTCGGAGGAGCGACGGCTACAGGGAGAAAAACAATTATTGTAGAACAAGTAGTTGAAGTGTCAAAACATTGTACCTCTGACCCGATATATGAAACAGTAAAAATAATCCAGGAAAGTCTTACCTGTGTGAGTGACAGGGGTAGAGGCGGGACTTTACGACCAGGCACGCAGTGGTGGTGAGCAGGAAGATGGACACACCCACAGCTGTTGTGGCCATGCTGGGCATCGAGTCATTCACTCTGTCCGAGTTCATGTGAGGACCTTCTGAGGAGAAAGACAAATATTTGAAAAGATATTGAGAGATGCTAGGTGCTTCTTAAAGTCCCGCTCCACTCAAAATATCTTTATACCTCTTGTTCCTGCAGTTGAATCTTTGAGCTACATTACACCAAAAAAGATGTTTTCACAAACTAGATTTGTTGAAAATGAAAAGATTCTCTGTGCTCATTGGAAATCCAATTTTGGGCAGGCATGTGGATGATTTGAGACATCACAAATAGTTTTGAATGCCAATCCTGTCCATTCATCAGCGACACACACAAGTGATGTGGAATCTTGAATCATCCAAAACAGTCAGAATAGACTTTTCAGTAGACGACAGAAACTGTGCACAGCGGGAAAACCAGGGGATTCTGGGTAGAAAAGTTCAGAAATAAATGATCAAATATAAAGAGGTTTTATTTTAGTCTAGTTATGTGGTGCGCTGTCACAAAGCGCTGGTGGGTTTCCATGAGGCTCTGACAGCGCAGAGGAAATATTTAATGGTGGTTTCCCTCACTTCCTCTTTCTGCACTCTGACTTCCTGTCACAGCACGATTTAGTGAATGGTGATAAAGAGGAAGTCAGACACTGGTCTGAGTGTTCCTGTAAAGTAGATCATTTGATATGTGTCGTAGTGACGTTGGTTGTTCAAAATGAAAATGGGCAGAAGACAAAGACAATCAATTGTCCAATAATGACGCTGCCAGAAGTCTCTCACACACCATAAAATACAATTTTGCAGAGAAATCAGTTCAAGAGAAGTCTCATCAGATACTTACAGAGTAAAGTAATTGTAGAGCTCAGTCTATTACAGAGGAGGGAGTCCTCCTTACCTTTAATGGGGATGCAAGCAGGTATTGGAGGCTGCCACTTCCCATGGCGACACCGGGACACCCGGGCCTTGGTATTGTGGTATCCAGGCTCACAGAAGAAATGGATGGAGCTCTTGTGGGGGAAACCGCGGCACGGCGACGGATCGCAGCGGAAACCTCCATGTTCTGTCACTAGAGGATGAGTGCAGTTGCTCAGTCTGCCTGCGGAAAAAAACAGCACAGCAATGAGAGCAGGTTTTTAGTCTCCCTGCCTCCGTACGCCTCTCCATCTTTGCAGCAGTGCTCAACATGCACTTATTATCAGTACAATTAAAGAAGAGGTGGGGAATTTCTCGTTCTCTCCTTCCACTGAATACAAGCTACAGTGAGGGATTTACTTTGATTCAGCGAAATGCAGTGGAGGTTTGTTGTTTCTTCAGCTGCCATCTTTGCTCATGCACACTGGATTAGAAGAGTCACATGAGCACATGTAAGTGATTATTACCTCTGAAAACCTTCCTGTCTGTTGGTTTGTTTGTGTCTGTCCTTTAATTAATTAAAAACTAATATTCATGCAACTTGTTGGAGGAGTGGAGCGCGGGTGAAGAAAAAATGGAGTCCTGCAATGACTAGAACTTAACTAGACTAGTTAACTTGTTCTCAGATGACACATGTAAAACAAAGTAGGATTTACTTTCTTGACAATTCTTCATTTCTATGTCAGTAGGCATCAGAGTTTCGGAAGGACACGTTCAACGTTGAACAAGTTTCCACTTTTATTCTTCTTTTTTATTGACTTTTATTTCCTATTCACAACAGTTGCTTTATATTAATATATTATTATATCAAGATGTCATTCTATAGACTTCATGAAAGAATGATTGAAGGTGAGGGGCTGATCTCAGTGCAGCCTCACCAATACAAATAGGTGTGGGAGGTTTCGGGAGGACCCTTGGGGTCAGAGGTCGTACCTGCAGTGAGATGATGTAAGGAGGCCAGGAGGAGGAGTCCACAGAGCAGGCTAACACGTCCACATGGACATGGGTGGATAACTGACACAGACATCAAACCAGACTTCCTGAAGAGACAACGTCAGATGAAGAGTCAGAGAAAAGACAAGGAAACTTGAAATTAATAAATCTGTATATCTAGGAATAATTATATATTAAATATAACTATTCTATATTTATTATGGGCAATAAAAAGAGATAAGAAAGTGGCATGAAGCTGTTGCTAACAAAAATTAACAACAATCCAGAGTCATAAACATCTATTGAGAACATGAAAAATATATAAAACATATGGTTGTGATCATGACAAATGTAAAAATGTCACAGTAAAATGCACCTTAACCGTTGTTCGTGTGCTGACAGACATCTAACCAAACGTCTCAACCTTTCTGCTGGCCGATAGTGAATCCGTCCCCTCAACTTTGACCATACTGACAACACAGACACGTGACAGTGCAGCAGCTGAACATGAAAACAAATCATGCTGAAACAGAAACTGATCACCACAAAGACCAAAGTGTTTCTCCAGATGACGAGAGCGACACTCATCCCAGACGTGCATTTCCCGTGTTAGTGTAGTGCCATCAGAGCCAGACCGCTGTGGGAGCATTCAGCTGAATGCCAGCTTGTTTTCAGTGTGTCTTTATTTGTGTGTAGGTGTCTTTGGTGTGTGTGTTTTGTGCTTTCATATCAAGAGCGATGCCAGTCATCTTGAGACCAGCGCGGGGTGCCCCCTGCCTCAGCATGCCAGTCAGACAAACACATCCACAGCTCCATCTCATGTTACCACAACCTGCGTGGGAGATCTTAGTCACCATGGCTTTCTGAAGAAGTTATAAAATACGTTTTTGTCAAATGAGAAACTGGGAGGCAACAGAATCATTGTGACAAAAAATCTAAAAGTCATTTGATTGTTGTGATGCTGTTACAAGAACAACAAGAGGCCTGTGAAAGTGCTTCACGTCCCTCAGACCACATTCTCACAAGATTAGGAAGGTGAAAGGTTTGGTAGAAGATGTTGTCACATCACCCTCACGATTACAATCATCACAAACAACCCTCTGGTGAACCTTCAGTTACACTTTCCCACTGATTTCCACGTCAGATGGTTCCCTCCAGCAGAGTTGCTGGGCGTTGAAGACTGGCTGTGGAAAAGGTGAGCTGCACTAAAGGCGACTTTGCCCTTTAGTGTACTTGATGTCCTCTGTTGGATTCAGACTGAGAACCTGGTGTCATTTAACAAAGACAATAATTGCAGGGGCAGTCTCTGTGTTTGGGGTTTGTAATGTCTCACCCTTCAAGACTGAGGTAGACAACAGTGATTTTAGATGATGATCGCAAACATCTTTTCTAGTTGTATGCACACCAGGTCAGTGACTATGTTGAACCGATTCATGTGTCAACAGTTATATTGGTGTCAAACAAATGCAGTGTCACATTATGTGAAATGACGTAAAGTAGCATTTTCTCCTCTAAACAAGCCCAGCAACTCTTTCTTGGAAATATCTTCTGGCACACAGGAAGTGATGCATTTTCTGTCTCCAGCGACAACAGTGATTTGTTTGGCACAAACAGAGGAAGAAGTGGGCAGTGAGCATGACGGATGATAGCCGGCAAGGCTGCACAGATAAGAAAAAGAGGATAGCTTCTGCACAGACAATCCCTGGAAAACATGCAGCACGAAGCACCCACATCAGCTCTGAGAACCAACTGAGCACCTAAAAACAGGATCACCAGTGGAAGTTGAAACCTCTCGACCTAGTAAACCACATCTGACAGTCTGGTTGATCAGTAGCTGCGGAGGCGTCTCCTGCTCGCCTGCGCTGAACTTTGCTCTTTCTGCTCTGATGCTTCACTGTGTTTCTGAGCAGGTAAAAAAACAGCAGCAATAAAGCATGTTGAGTTTAGATTACAGTCAAATGTAACTGCTGTGTTTGACTCATGTTGATTCCGCATAGCGCTGCCCTCTCACAAGTGAGTATCCAATCACAGGACGGGTAATAGAAGTATGTACTGCATGACATTTTGAAAGTGACTTGCCAAACACTGTCAGTGTGTTTGAGGTGCGTCAGGTTTAGTAGGTCTTTGAAAAGTCAGTGTACACAATACACACAAACATGCCCAGCACACAGTGAAAGTGCTGATGTTGCACAGCCGAACAGGACACAGGGATGCAGTGGGGGGTGGGGGGCTGGGGGGGGCCTGAAGCTTTCCACCCTGGTTAAAATGTGCTGGAACAGACATACTGACTTCATGTTCAAAGTGAGTCCCGTTTATTCACTGTGACTATGACTTCCTCAAAATTTCTCTTTCTTTCGCCAGACAATTCGAACAGTTTTCACTTTCACTCATCAGCCTTTAAACACACAGTTGGTCAATTCTGCCACTCTGGGTCTCACAATACAAAAAAATATACAAAGACCTAGTTTGATGATGTCACAAAATAGCGTAGGATCATGGGAGGTCTAATTAAACAACCACTATTGCTGGTGATAAATCAGAAATCAAGTTCATAGAAGAGGAGACGTATTTCATTTTAATGAAATTGTCCCAAGCTAATCTTTAATAAGATGAGTTCACACGCCATACAGCTGCTGTAGCTAACATGTGGTGAGTTCAGTTCAGACAACAAATAAAACACAGCGATTCCTTGAATAAAGCCATGGATTCCTCTGGGTTTGTTGGAAACAAAGTCGACAACAATGTGAGAATGTTACATAATATACCTTTAACTGTACCCAGTGAAAGGGTCTGTCATTCTGTCTCAACTGACTGATTTAGTGATATCAAATTCAGCTGTTCTAACCAAAAAACATACAAACTATTTTAGGTTGTTGTAGTTTAATAATATCTTATAACACTATCTATAAAAAAAATACATAATATAAAACACAAGCAGATTTGGTATCAGAGATGAAGCTCATGTTCACTTACAGCTGCTTTAAAAAGGTAAATCACTCTTTTACCTCCAACAGATTATGTTTTTGCTGGTGTTGGTTTGTCTGCTAGCAGGATTAAGCAAGAACTACGAGGCTAATTTTCACCGAACTTGTCGTCGGGGTGCATCATGAGCCAAGGAAGAACCAATAGAATTTTGGAGTAGATCTAAAAAGCATACTGAATTAACAAAAGGTGGATCTTTGCCGAGTACATTTGTAGTTTTCATATAAACGGATACACTTAAAAGCCTCATGTATTCTACAGGGAAAAGCCTTTTGCCATCATATCTTAAATGTGGATCCATTGGTGCCACGTGAGAGTCACAATTCAAACCTATAGAAACATGGATTTGTCCAACAGATTGAATTATAGAGAATATACTCTTATCTATTTAAGTTTGATGGAAAATTCCCCGAACTCGTCATACAAACATCTAAAACATCTGAAATCAGCTCCAGACCAAACAAGTCCAAACACAACCCACCTACTGAAGCATAAAACGCCCTTGAAAAACCTTAAATACCCTCAAGCACTCCTGGAAATGCATAAAGGAGAACCCTGAAAGCCTCTAAAGGAACCCAAAACCCCTCTAAAGATCCAGTGGAGCTGCTCAGTCTGAATGTAGGAATGTATTTTGTTATATAAAAGCTCAACAGTGTGTCAATGGCAGCTTCATATGGTCAATACAATTAGTAGTCATATAACAATCAGCTTTTAGGATTTGGGACATCATTAATGCTAAGAGGGTGTAAATTCAAAGCTTCATTTAGGCTTTTTTTTATCTACTTCTTTACCCGACAAATGTGAAAACAGACGCATGTATGGAAACATGTATTTTGATCAGCTGTATTGGTGGTTCGAGCTGCTGCCACCGGCGGGTAAAGTTCAGAATCAGACAGCTTCTCTCTCACAATGAGCCTCGTTCACACAGCTTGAACGGTAAATATCTCACCTGGAATCTCACCTAAATCAGGCGGCGGCGGGATGTTCAGCTGCCGCGGCGGTTCTTGAGAGATTTAAAGGTGTGAAGTGAAGATGGATCAAACCTCCGCGGTCGGGTGATGGACGCTGCTCCTGCTCAGCAACAAGTGGGACCTTGTCGGCTGCTGTCGCCGTGACTCATCGATCAGCTGGGTTTGACAGCGGGGCCGAGGTTTCCTATTGGCCGCTGCGGGGGAAACCCCGCCCACCTGCGCCGCTCCGTCACATTCCGGAAACACGCAGACTTGTTTCCATCACTTCATGGGACATTACAGATCACAGAATTACATTCCTTTCCTGCAGACTTCCGCCGACTATGACATAATATAATTTAATATCATTCAATCCTTTACGTCCTTATAAGGAATGCGAGTCTTCACAATGTCGCTATCTGTTTTCCACAAAGAAAGTTGTAGTCGTAGTTCAGTTGACCATCAGTTCTTTGCAGTTCCACAGACACTTAAGAAAACTGGTTCCAGAGCTGCATAAACACTTAACAGGTCTAGAACCATGAATCTGAACTTTGCTCTTTCTGCTCTGATGCTTCACTGTGTTTCTGAGTAGGTAAAAAAACAGCAGCAATAAAGCATGTTGAGTTTAGCTGATAGTTTTGAACTGAGACAACATGTGACCTTTATTATGACGATGAACAAGACTGCAGAGCCTCGTGTGATAGCCTAGAAAGTCCTAACTTTCACTCTACAGATTACAGTCAAATGTAACTGCTGTGTTTGACTCATCCTCTACAGCATTTAGCAGCTGTGAACCATCTCCACTTCTCACAACCAGTGGGGTCACTTGCATACTATATATTGGAATATTTGATGGTGGGGTAAACAGGACCAATGATGTAGTCAGCCATACATATAGCGTGACCTAAAGACGTAGCACTATAATGGCTCTGGAGCCTGTAGGGAAGGAAACAGGTTCTTAGAAGGTTCGTGAGCAGAACCAACTCAAAACTGGAACTAGCACCAGTTCAGAGCTGGCACCAGACTCGCTATGGTGGAAAGAGGGTATGATGTAAACCGGTTAATGTTCCCGAGGCTATAACTTTACTTGGCAAACTCTATATTTAATGATCATATCACAAGAGGAGTGGTAACATTTCATAATATGGGTATAGATCATATGCTTATGTATATGAAGGCTTGAGGTAAAGGTCAAGAGACTACAGTATTATAATTTAGCAAGTATGGTCAAATATATATATTCAATTATGGACAACTAAATCCTCCAGACTACCAAGAACCATATTTTTTGTTCTCTGTCCTCGGTCCTTCATGTTCGCTCCACCCTGCAAACGTTTACTTAGACTATATAATGATGTACGCCTACAACATCGAATGTAACATGTATGTTCCAAACTATTTAATTTTACCATACCATACTTTAGCAAATCCATGCCTGACAAAAATTTGACAGCAATATTTTTCAAACCACCATAATTCAGTTTATGTAAAGTTGATAGCACTCTTGTGCAGTGTCTCAGGGAATACGGCAGCACTATGAAACTAACTGGAGGTACTTTTTTCACTCCATGTAGATCTTAACCGCTTTAATATGAGAACAGTTTAAAATCAGTTTTGAAACGTGAATGTCACATTGCTTTTTATCCAGTGGTGATAA
>CAAKHC010019601.1:14877-28370 GCA_901007825.1 Macroramphosus scolopax | reverse complement strand
ATTCTATGAAGAAGTGAGGACCAGATTAGAGATTCTAACATCTGAACCTAGTCCTCACGAAGAAAGACACCCAGCCACACACACACACACACACACACACACACACACACACACACACACACACACACACACACACACACACCACATCACTTCCAACAGAAGATCTGCTGGCAGTAGAACTAATGCTTTCATTGATGAAGGATATATTTGATTATTTGAGGACAGTGTTGTTTCTAACAAAAATTCTCAGTGTTTATTGTGTGTCTGTGTTGCAGTGTGATCCAGCTGGATTTAAACCACACCCCTGAGCCACGGCACATCCTGTCTCGTCACTCCCTACCAATCACAGACCTGCACTGTGGTCTGATGGGAGCTCAGGCCAGAGTCGCCTCTGCATCCTTAGACCAAACTGTCAAGGTAAGACTGAGCTTAGAACACATGTTCTAGCTGCTTTCATGTCGTCAGGAACACATGTTCTGGGGGCTTGCAGGTGATGTAGAGCTTGCAGAGGGTGTAGCACAACCTTTCTGCATGTTGACCTGGTGAAATGAAACCATGTGCTTGTTTCTCTTGAGGTCAGAAACCCTTCAGGCCGCTGTACAGAGTGAAGCATTGTGGGTGAACACAGCCCTAGAGATGCTGCTGTCTGACAGATAAGAAGAGGAAATGAACAACAGCGGAAATTTCCCTCAAATTAAAAGAGTGAAATTAGATCGAGGCGTTCTATCTGTTCAATCAGGGATTGTGTGAACAAACAAACTGTGTGTTGAGATAAAACTGTAAAACATTTTGCTGATAAAATGAGAAGAGAACTTTTTTTATCTGATCAACCAAATATTCACACTTAAACTTTCAGCATTTTTCATTGTCGTAGTTCACAGAGACGACTTCACTTTCAGGACTGATAGCTCAGTAGGCTGCTCTGCATGATGTTGCATCGCCTGCAGGATGCTTAGATGTGTAGGATCAATGTGAGCGCTGTTAAATATCTCTACTAGCTGCTGATTATTCAGGACCTCAGAAAAACATGAGTCGGGTCGACACCAGGTGCTCGTGTTCAGGTCTGCATTGAACTACTTACATTAATGAGCAGTAATGTGGTACATACAATTCAATGAATCTGACACAACTTCCTGTTGGGACTCATCAGTTATGATCCACATTAGTGTGATGGAACTCTGTTATGTCGTGTTACTGAGCATTTAAACCATTGTCATGATGGATGAGGTCGTTATGGAGCTGCTGAGTGGCTGCAGAGGCACTCAGCTGGTCGCCATGACAATTAGACAGGTGTAGCAGGTGAGAAGATCGCACACTGACTTCTCAACGAACACGAATGGCGAAAATGATGATTCATGATTCATCTTTTTGTGCCTGCTTCTGATTCTGCAGTGACCATCTTTGAAAAGCTCCTCCTGTGTTTTAACTCAAGCAGAACAAAATCATCAGTGATCAATTAATCAATCATGTCTTCTGTAATCACAGCAGAGGGACACAACGTTTCGCACATATCAAGAACGTGACATTAAGTAGAACCTGACTCGTCGTCATCAGGAACGGGAGTCGGGCATTTTGAGATTTCATTAAATTTGCAGCTGCTGCAGAACATTCTGATCTGATCTAAACAATAACCATTTTACTGTGAAATAACGTTAGACGAAAGAACCTGATGAGGGGGTACATGCTGTTGTATTTGCAGTCCCCTGATGCTGATCGCTGATTGGTCAGTGGTTGTAGCAAACGTCAGCTGCAGAATTAACTGATCAGTATGATTAATGTCGCCCCTCGCGGTCCTCCGATCCTTTTTCAATTTTGATAAAATCCACTCTTGACATAAATCACAGCGTGCAGAGATTCTGGCTTTGACATAATGGATGGTTAGGACGGTGTTGAACACGAGCCCAGGCGTCGCAGCTTGAAATGAGCAGATATTTAAGTGGAGTCTGGAACAGAAATGAGCCTGTGTTCACTGAGCTGAGGGGGGAAGAAGTCAAAGGTCAATGGGTAGTAAAAACAGACCATACTCATCAGGACCGCACCTCCTCCGCTGTGAATAACCTTTATCCTATAAAACTTCTTACATAAAGAGAGAACAGGAATGTGTTCAGTGTTTCTATCTGGAGGACAGCCATGTTCAGATGTCTCTGTCTGTGTGTATGTCCAGCTCTGGGAGTTGTCCTCAGGTGAGATGCTTCTGTCCGTCCTCTTTGATGTGGAGATCATGTCGGTGACCCTCGACCCCTGCGATTACTACCTGTTCTGTGGTGGCAGTGATGGCAACATCTTCCAGGTGTCTCTGTGCAACCAGGTGAGTCTCTCTGTAACTATATTACCTACATTAATACATCCTACCTACACTATCGAGCAGTCTACTGTTCTATCACACTGACACTGCATCCTACTGTCCTATCACACTGTGTCCTACAACACTGTCACTGCATCCTTCTGTCCTACCACACTGTAACTGCATCCCACTGGTATCTGGCATATTTCACGGTGGAGTGTGTGTGTGTGCATCGTCAGCCTGCAACAGTTATAGACATCTGACGGACAGGAAAGATGCTTGAATTTCAACGCCAATCTGAATTTATCCAAAGCCGTCTCTACCTGTAACGTGGTGAGGAGGATGTCAGGTGTAATTATGTGTGTGAGAATAAATCCTGGAGGGATGATGTGTTTGTGATGATTCGTCTTTCTATTCATTCACAGTTTCTGTCTTTTCTTCTTTCTTTGACTTTTCACAGCAGCTTTGCATTTTAAAGCTCTTTGGTTCACTGAGTTAATCCTCTGAACAAACGAGCGAGCTAGTCTCCCATAAACAGCAACCATATCTCCCCCGTCCTCTTCATACTGTCGTCTCAGAGGATGTTTAAAGCTGCTCAGCTCACAGCTGACTGGAGTCGCTAACCGGGTCTGTTTGATGCCGAGCGGCTCGTGTACACTGGCCTTTTAGATCTTTTTCTCTCTAAAGCACTGAGGCCCAAAACCACACTGGGAGCCTGGAGAGTCAAACAAAACAGAAAACACACTATGAGAGCCTGGAGAGTCAACCAAAACAGTAAAGCAAACCTTGCTGCCCTGCGATTGGCTGATCTGAAAATACAGTCGTTATGATGGAGATGTGATTACTCCGGCAGGATGGAGAACGACGTCATCCACTTTACACGCAGTCCTCTCAGACTGTCTGCTGCCGACTCATCTGATGCAACTTGGTCTTTAATTGATTGTATTACACAATCGATCAGAGCATTTAGAGTCGGTAGCGGGCCAACGAGAGGAAACTGCTGCCAGTTGAAGAACCTGAGTTAGAAGCTAATGAGGCCCAGCTGCTGTTTGTGTGGCTCTCTGCTGTCAATAAAGGGTAACTGTTTGAAGTGTGTGTTCTATCTGCAGGGTCTCAGCCGGGACAAGTCCTTTCAGTCCGACAACGATGGAAACCAGGTGTTCAAAGGACACAGGTGAGCTGAGACGCAGAACCTCAGGAATGCTGTTTATTCTTCTGAGTCACCAGTGAATAGTTCATGTTAGGAAAACCAATCAGACACGAGGTTGCAGAAGTTGACATTAAGACGGTGCACCTCCGCCTCAAAGACTGTCAGAATCTCATGAACTATTATCAGAGGAACAAACGTTGCACCGTTACGTGAAACGAGTCTGATGGGACGGACGGATGTTTGTCTATCAGGGTCTATCTGATCTGCCTGTTCCCCTCAGGAACCTGGTGACCTGCCTGTCGGTCTCGATGGATGGGACTCTGCTTCTCTCAGGTTCCCACGATGAGACGGTCCGACTGTGGGACATTCAAAGCAAACAGAGTCTTCGCAGCCTCAACCACAAAGGTAAACTGCTCCCCTTCATCTTGACTCTCATTTTCTTCACAACAAAAGCCCCCCAGATCCTCAATGAGCTGATTCGACTGTCTCTGCTCTGATTGGTCGCCACAGTCGTCAGTTACCTGCTCACGCTTTTTGTCAGATATTTTACGAGCATCAATCTCAAAATACTAAGAGCTGCTCGTTTTGTTTTTGTTTTTCATAATGAAACTTTGGCAGTTAGAGTATCAGATCTCTCTGAAATAAAACGTATCATTTGGTCGCTGAAATGATTTAACTTCTGATCTCCGTAGTCATTCTGCTGATTCTCCTCCTGCTAACAAACATTAGATCGTGTTTCATTTGATCTGGTTGCTCAACGAGGGATCAGAGAGATCTGAGATCAGACCTTTTTCCAGTTCTCTGGAGGTGGAGGTGAATTGATTCCTCCTGTGTCGGTTTATTAATGAAGCGTCGCAGCTCTCACCCGGCCGGCCGCCATCTCTGCAGACGAGCTTGTACTTTTCGCCCTCATTCATAATGAGTGCTCCCGTGGCGGCTGACGGGAACATGAAGAAACGCCTGCAGTGATCATGAGTGGCACTTATAATTAACCAAATCCTCTCTGTGCTGCGGCGCTCTGAAGGCGTTCACACTTCAAACGGCCTGTCAGGAGGCGGTAATCCCCCGTTGGCTGGACGGATGGAGTCCTGGTCATCCCCCGCCTCCGTGACGTTTTTTGGACAATCTTCCTGCAGCCGGCCGCCGCTGCTCGGACTGAATGAGATGAATTGTTAAAAGGAAAAGCCGCCTCCTTCATGACAGCGGCGCTTCAAACTGATTCGTCCCGGCAGAGAAGATTCAGCCGCATGTTGGAATACTCCAGAGGAAACATTTATTCAGATTATTCGAATCACAAGCTGATCATCCGAATTAAACCTCTTAACTCACATTAACCTTGTTATTCAAACAGCAGAATGTGATGAAATCTGTTTGGATTGTTACATTAAACCAAACTAACAACGTAACAAACTCAACAGGTGCTTTTACTTTTGATATGACGTGAAATATTTGATCCTCAATAATCTACGTTCCTCAGTTTCATCCATAAATGATCAAGTCAATTTCTAAGCTGCAATTACATATCTGGGCTCCATTTCAACACGACTTCGTATCCTCCACTCGAACAGAATAGTTTAGTATTTTTGGGATTTCATCTTTCTTGCCAGGAGGTAGATGAGAAGATTGAGGATCCCCGTTTGACAGGCGCATTAATATTTGATGACTTTCTCTCCGTATTTGGGTTGAATCAGTGTTTGTGATTATGATGTTTGTTCTTCTTATCAACACACCTGGGTGAGCTTCATCGCACCGCCGAGTTGCTCTGATATCATCCACTTTTATCTGCTCCACTTTCTCACTGGCAATCTCACAAATGCCAGATGGACCTTTATCTGAAAAGCCCGTCTGATTGGCGGTTACACGTCCTCCATTACAGTCAATGAGCTTCCTAAACTGTAATCGAGGTAAAGTGGTGCTGACCCTCCTCATCGGGGACATGTCATCCGTCCATATAATGTCAGAGGTCAAGATAGGACGAGACGAGGAGACGTCTTCCCTCCTGCATCAGCTCTGACGTCATCTGCACGTCTTTCATTAACGCTGTGAGCCGAGGATGGAGGCCATCAGCACCTGAAGGCATCAGGCTGCATTAAACAGGACAGCCCAGAGGACACAAAGACACCTGAAGGCAACACGTTGAGTGTTGGGGGGTTCATTTGAACCGGATCAGAGTCCAGATTGTGCTTCATGTGAACGCGCTGCAGCCGGTCCGTCTGCAGAGTCTCTGCAGCGCGCTGGCAGGACTTCACACTCGACTGATTTGTGTCTCTGTTGCAGCCGATCTGGATCATCAGTGTGAACATCAGCATGCGGAGCCAAGCACACGATCAATACGTGTAACAGAGTGGGAGATAATTAGCCCATTTCTATCATCACAACAAGCTGAGATGAACTTTGAGGTGGAGGATTTTATTCAAGAGTTCCACCTGCAGAAAGCCTGTAATGACCAGCCGGAATAAAAGAATCACAGTAAACAGTGGAGCATCCGTCTTATAGATCCTCCTCATCCCACAACACCTGAAGAAGAAACATTTCTATGTTAAAAGTTTTCTTTGGTCCATTTGATTTCTGTTTAAGACATATTAAACGTTTGTTGTGACGTACAGAAGGTCTGTATTATATGCAGACCTTCATCAGAGCCAAAGACATTTTAATGCATTTTATCAGGAATCAGATAGAAAACAAACATCCGTCCTGCTCGGAGTCACGTTTCCGCTCTGGAGATTAAAATGAACGTTGACTGTAGCAGAATATGAAAAAAATAGACATTTCCAGGCCCGGAGACGTTCTGGTAGAATAAATAAATATAAATCTGCTTCACAAAAACCTGAATATTCAAATAAATGTTGTCAGTTTCAGATCGACTGAGAAGAATCTTCTTCTGCCTGTAATGAATGTTTGGTTTGAATCAAACCAAACAGCTTGTGAACTTTTATCTCGTGTGTACACAGGCGGTTCGGATAATTTGTAGTCCAGGAGATTTGACTTTCAGGCCCGGAGCAGCCCTGTGGGTTTATGGGTAAAAGAGTGTTTGAACTCTGAATTTAAATCAAAAGACAAGTCTGTTTAGCTGCTGCTTCTTCTGACCTGCTCACTTGTTACAGAAACTCCACCTGTTCTCCTTTTTGTACTCGCTGCTGTCGACACAAGTGTCGGGAGACGACCCGAGTCCTAATACTTGATGCTGAGGAGAGGAAACTCATCAGAACACTTTTTATCTCAAATGAGAGTTTCTGTCGACCTGTGAGGTCACCCGGCGGCCCTTTTTAACATTTCCTCCTCCTCCTCCTCCTCCTCCTCCTCCTCCTCCTCCTCCTCCTCCTCATCTCCCAGGAGTCCCTCTGCAGCCCGATGATTTATTCAGCCGCTCGGTTGCAGAAACACTGGCTGACTTGAAAATAAAGACGGCCGGGTTGTGAGTGATCACTTCCCCTGAGCAAGGCAGCAGCAGCGCCGTGGGTTTGAGTCTTCTTTAAGATCAAACTGTTTCATTGAAGAATCGCTGGATCTCAGGCTGCAGGCGGCCGAGCAGCTAAAGCCTTAATGAAGTGAACATCCACAGTTGAGTGCAGACGTGTGCCGACGTTCTGTTGTGTCAAAAGTCAGATCCAGTTTGCGATGTGAGTCTCATTAAAGGACGAGGAACTGGTACGGACGCGAGCAGAAGAAGACATGAAATATTAAGTAAAATGTGTCCGACGGTGTTTCAGCTGCAGCCGACTGACTTACTTCTCTTCCTTCAAGCTGCTGCTTGATCCAAATCCTGGAGCCTGTGATGAGCGGAACCCAATCAGCTTGTAGTCATTGATCAGCTTCATCGATGCTGCAGATTGTCCGGTAATTGAAGCAACGCACAGATTGCTTCAAGAGAAGAGTCGTCACTCGCATCATTTCAAGAGTGATGATTCTTTTCCTAAGAAATTATCTTTGCCTGCTGCGGGCGCTGTCCTGCTGACTCCTCGTCCACCGAGCCGCAGCCTAGAGTTTCATTTGAATGAACTTTATCGATCTGCATGTGATGGTTTGGCTGTTCAGCTGCTGAAAGTGACTCACAGCAGCTGAGGAAACATGAACAGAAACAAACAAGGAGGAAAAAGGTTCAACAAGAGATTTGTTCGTTTTCAGCGTTTTAATGTCTGAGGTGAAATATAATGTTTGAGTTACAGACGTATCAGTTCACTATAAAGGAAGCCAACAGATCTGGACTCCCCCTGGTGGCTTGTCGCAGTATAGGTCATAAGCCCCGCCCCCTCTGTGTTAGCATACGGGACTAATAACTCAAAGTACACGTCAGATGCATTTTTCTCAAAGATGGTTTCTATCATAGCTACTTGATGCCCTGAAAAGAGGAAGTGACGTCATGATTGACAGCTCTGAGTGAAGTTACCGTGGTCGCGGAGGCGTTTACAGACTTCTGTTTGGGGATGTAACGCTGACTTTATAGAACCATGATTGTCTGTTTTAACTCATAGACATTAGTTGTTCCGCAGTGTCATACGGGCGCGCCTACAGCGGGAGCAAGAGGAGGGTCTGTCCAGATTTTATATACAGTCTTTGGCAGAAACTGGACATTCTCTCCTTTTAATGTCTCCTTCTGCTTTGATGGCACTTTTTCAGAATATTTAAGGTTTTACTTCATTTGGATGGAAACTTCTGGTAACAGGAGGTCACAGTGTTTTAGAGGAGGAGCTACAGAATGTAACCGGTGAAGAAGACACACAGGACCAGAGTGTTGGTACTAATCTCCAGTGTTCCCATCAGAATGGAAATGAGCCGCTGGCTTCCACGATCAGTGGCCGGGTTGATCAGGAGGCGTGACTCGGTCATCACTGCTCGCAGCTTCCTGGCTCCCCAGTGGTTTGTTGTCCAAACAGCCTTTAAATTAGTCCTGAGGTAATCTGAGCAGAATTAATTTGAACAGTCCCCAGACAGGAAGTCGGAGCGGCGGCCGAAGCTCAACGCCGCAGACTAGAACAGTGTGAGCAGTTTGTGCTGTGGACGGATTTCAATGCTTTATCGGAGGATTTAAGGTTGAAGGTTGTTGCTCTCTGAGCTGCGGTAAATCAACGCCCACACGTTGTTTCCTCTCTCTGATTTTGAGCTTTTCTTGGCGTGAAATGAGTCTGGCAGAGCGTCAACGCGCCGGCTGATTTACTGATTGAAGGCAGAGCGGAGACGGCGGCCGTTTCTGTCTTCGTTGTGATAAGCCGGAAAATCACGAGTTGTGTTTGGTGGAGAGATTGAAGTGGAGACGCTCAGCAGATCAGAGCTGCTCTTCAGCTCTTTGCTGGTTTGGTTTATCAGAACTGTCACTTTAATAAAAACAAAATAAAGGGGGGGGGGCAGCTTTTATCTGCTGGGAAGAACAAATGTCTTGAAGAGGAGAACGTGAACGTTGTATAAAGCAGGTTTATCTTTCTATCACTTCATCAGTCTGAACCACTGTCAGCTGATCCAGATATCAGAGTCAGGAGTGTTCCAGCTGTTGTTGCCGAGCGTTCGGAGATCAAAGGGAGATTATAAAGATTCCTTCTTCATGATCAATGTGTCGTCAGTTACATGATTAGTAGTAGTTGATAAGGATTGTGTTGTTAGTGGAGGAACCCTCTGGATAAGTGGAGTGAATGATTTAGTTGTCTTGGATCAGATGATGGAGACGAGTTATTCTCTTTTGTTGCCATGGTGAAACATTAACCAGGTTCCAGATTGGGGGCGTGTCCACAGGCTGCCGGTGGTGATTCAGTTACTCTTTGGTTTTTCCAGCAGGCTGTCAAAGTTCAGCGGATTGTGTCGCTCATGTAGTTTCTTCACTTTGTTTTCAGGCCCAGTGACGAACGCTGTCATCATGGTGGCTCCGGCCAACATGTTCCTGCCCGACAGCCGTCCCGCCGTCCCTCTGCCGCGCTTCAGCCGACACCTTCACGCCTCTGAGGGCGACGGCGGGGAATCAGGAGAAGTGTGCATTCGCCCTGGACTCTACACACAGGCGAGTCGTCATGTATCAAACCAATACGCCATGTTTTTGATGTGTCCGGCTCTGAGCTTTGATCTGATTACTGACAGCAAACACACCTGGTGATGTGATGATGTCAGTCGGTGCACTGTGGTGACGGCATTTTCTTTTTGATTTGGTGTGTTTTCAGGAAGAGGAGGAGACGTACCTGCAGAAGGCTGATAGGCTGAACACTTTGATGAACGCTGTGACGGACAAGGTGACTAGGGGCGGGGCTTCAGACAGATTTACCTGCCTGCTCTTCATCGAGCGTGTCTCAGTCAAATTGAAAGTGTTCATAATAACAAGAAGTCGAAGGCATTTTGTTCCAGCGGAGAGGAGGTCCGTTAGTCAGAGGTCGCAGACTGCGAAACTAAATGCCAGATCGAGGAAATAAAAAATGTCAGCATGAGCCTGAAGAGAGACGGATGTCCTGACCAAAGTTCTTAGTTATTCGCGAATGAAAGCAGAACATGTCGGACTGACCGTCTGCGTTCGCCTGCAGGACGAAACGCTGAGTGAGCATGTTTGTGACATCATCGAACCTTTACGGCTCGGGAAGTCTTCCAGACTGTTCCACTCTCACTTCTGATGGTTGTTCTAGTGAAGGTTCTCTGTGCTTCACAGATCTTATTATTAAACTCGTCAGCGCAGAGAAAATGTCAGAGGACAGGAAGTAGAATCTGTTTGATTATTGATTTGCTTTGTGCTTTCAGTCCGTGTTTGGAGATGGCGAGAACACGAAGGTTCGAATCGCTGAGTTGGAGGAAGAAGTTCAGACACTGAAGAAGGTCAACAAGAACCTGTACGACTTCTCCAACCAGCTGCTGAGCAAAACCACATAAACACACACACACACACACATAGAGGAGTACACACACACATAGGAGTATACACACAGAGGAGTACACACACAGAGGAGTACACACAAAGGAGTACACACACACATAGTATACACACAGAGGAGTACACACACATCCCACCAGTGCCGGTTTGTCTTTTTATAAAAAATAAAAGTCTTTTTTTAAGAACTTCCTGTCTGCTGTGTTTGATGTTCACTTGGATTCTTCTTCTTCTGATCTTCCAGTAATTAGATTATTTAACTATGAATAATCTCATTGCCGAGAAGAAGCCAATCAGCTGTAGGGAGGACTTTATTTTGAAGGAATCTGGTTCAGTAGGTCAGACTGAGGACAGGAAGGATGAACACATTAGACATTGTGGATTTATTTATTTGTTTATTCTGAAAATTCTGAACTAAAGAAAAGAACTTTTTCCTCTCAAAGGTTCTTTCAAAGTGTTTTACTATGAAAATAAATTAACCTTTATTTCCTCTTTTAAACATTTATTTACAAATAACCGGCTTCCTGTTTGATGAGTGAATGAATATTAAAGTTTGGATTCTTTCATGTCAAACTGCAGCAGATCTGTGAGTGTTTGGAACCGTGAACATATATTCTTTATTGTGTGTGAACGAGGCAACTATGAAGTTTATTACGACCAAGAACATCGCGACTCCTTCACAATAATACAAATAAAGCGGACTCATGTGGGAGAATGAAATCAACAAATGAAGCTGCTCCACAGTTGGTGATTGGTCGTAAATGAAGAGCCAAACACTCGTCAAATCAGCAGCGAATATGAGCTGTGAATGTTTGAGATTCTTTGTGAAGGAGGAAGCTGAGCAGCAGAAACCAGGTTATCTTCTGCCTGCAGGGGATTCTGTGTTGAGAGGGTTTGATGTTCACACATTCACCTGTCCGTCACACAGGAAGCAGTGAACACGGTGAATATTTATAAACCATCTTCACTCATCTGTATTCTCATTCAACAACCTCTTTACATCTCCACTAAACCCGGGTCTTAACCTACCAGACTTCCTTCATTTCTGCTTTGACGTGACGACATCTGAAGTTCACCTGAAGGTCTCATTACAGCTCAGAAATATTCTGAACCTCAGAAGGACCTCAGATGTTCTGTTGTGCTGTAAATTCAGAGGCTCGGCCCACATTTGAAGTAATTATTAAGACAAGTCAGGATGTTTCTGAGACTTCAGACAGGAAATAAACGAACATTTGTTCCGTAACAAGTCCACACCTTGAATGAACTGTTGTTTATGCAATGAACGAAAGCCAGATCTTCTGTTTCGCCTCTGGACAATTAAAAACCTGCCAACGGACTGACAGGAAGTGTCACTAAAGGGTTTATCCGCTTCGTTTGTGGGGAATGTCACGTCATAAACCACAAAAACGGCTCAGTCACAGTGAGATCACCCTGTCCTCGGTAACCGTGTATCCATGGCAACCAGCTCTGAGGAGGTGTTAAGTTCTAGGTGTTCAGCAGGTGCTGAGTTCTAAAGAGGTTCTGAGGAGGTTTCGCATTGTAAGTGGTGAGATTAAGTTCTAAGCGGGTGTTCAAATCATTGAGTTCTGGAGAGGTTCTAATGAGGTTCTGATGAGGTTATTACGTTCTAAGGAGGTTCTTTGGAGGTTTTATTGGGGGTACAGAGGAGGTTCTGTTGTTTTAAGGAGGCGTTAACCCTATTTAGAACCCATACCATTTCTCTCTTATTTCTATTGTATGAAAGTTATATCTTTACAAGACTTCTTTAATATTCCTAGCAGCCAGAGGAGAAGTAAGAGGAAGAGTCTCCTCTCAGCAGCAGCAGGAGGAGGAGGAGGAGGAGGAGGAGGAGGAGGAGGAGGAGGAAGAGGAGGAGGAGGAAGAGTCTCCTCTCAGCAGCAGCAAGAGGAGGAGGAGGAGAAGTAGGAGGGGAAGAGTCTCCTCTCAGCAGCAGGAGGAGGAGGAAGAGTCTCCTCTCAGCGGCAGCAAGAGGAGGAGGAGGAGAAGTAGGAGGAGGAAGAGTCTCCTCTCAGCAGCAGGAGAAGGAGGAATAGTCTCCTGTCAGTAACAGGAGGATAAGGAGGAAGAATCTCCTCACAGCAGCAGGAGGAGGAGGAGGGTGAGGAAGAGTCTCCTGTCAGTAACAGAGAGAGGAGTAAGTGTCTGCTCTCAGGAACAGGAGGAGGTGGAAGACGAGTCTCCTGTCAGTAACTGAGGGAGGAGGAAGAGTTTCCTCTCAGCAACAGGAGGAGGAGGAGGACGAGTCTCCTCTCAGTAGCAGGAGGAGGAGGAAGAGTCTCCTCTCAGCAGCAGGAGGAGGAGCAGCAGTCTCCCCTCAGTAGCAGCAGCCTCTCAGTGTTCCAGCAGCAGGAGGAGAATCGGAGGAGCGGCAGAGCGATGCTGAGTGCGCGGCAGGATGACTTTCACCTCCTCCCTCTCCTCGTCCCGGACACTTTGTCTCCTCCTCCTGCAGCTCCTCCTCATGCAGCGTTGCCTCCTCCACCCGCAGCCATGCCACCTCCTGGCCCAGATCGGACACACGGTGCGCGTCGGTGCGCTCCTGCCGGCGCAACGGTCGGCTCGTGCGCAGGTCCAGGCGGCGCTGAGCCGCGCGGCGGCTGCGATCAGCCGGGACCGGAACAACTTCCTCCCTTACAACTTGAGCCTGGAGCTGATTTCCAGGCAGCCGGTGGCCGCGGACCCGGAGTCCCTGGTCCGGTGCGTGTGTCAGGGCGTGGTGGTGCAGGGAGTGTCCGCCGTGCTCGCCTTCCCGCAGAGCCGCGAGGAGCTGCTCCAGGTGGACTTCCTGGCCTCGTTCCTGGAGATTCCGTTTGTCAGCGTTATTGAACACGGAGAGCAGCTGGACACGCAGGTAAGACTTCACCTGTTGTCGGGCTGCACGTGCGCCGGACACGGACACGCGGGTCCGGATCCGCCCGGTGTGTCTGGGCTCTGACCCGGTTTCCTTCAGGATGGTTGATGCGCGTTGACCTTGACCTTTTTAAGGGTCGTGTGTGTGTGTGTGTGTGTGTGTGTGTGTGTGTGTGTGTGTGTGTGTGTGTGTGTGTGTGTGTGTGTGTGTGTGTGTGTGTGTGTGTGTGTGTGTGTGTGTGTGTGTGTGTGTGTGTTGTTTCGGTTGGTGTAGGATAGAAACTTCTTCTATCCACTTGATTGCACTTTGATTTAAATAAAAACTTTCTGGTGTTCAGTTTGGAGATTGGAGG
>CAAKHC010019600.1:0-13367 GCA_901007825.1 Macroramphosus scolopax | reverse complement strand
AACATATGCAGTAGCAGCTCTTGCACTGATAGTAAAAAGCTAGCGCTCAGCTCCCCGATAAGGGACAATGGTCAGGTCTGTTCAAGGCAGATTGCTTCTAATACTCTGGCTTTGACTGAAATTTGCTGTAGCTCAGAACCCTAATCATTTAATTGAGCACTTGATTCTCTATCTTAATTCATTAAGGGGCAGAAATGATTTTGTAATTAATTTGCATCACATGGAGTACGCCAGGTGGGAGTCAGTCAGTGTGTCTGTGAGGCGCAGGGCTGCTGACGGGGAGTTTGGGGGTGATTCACTCACTGCAAAAGGGACTGAAAATCATTGGGAGGTGACTTTCAAGCTAACTATGCAGTACTACTATAACATGCGTATTGTTTCATTCTAAATAAAGTGTTTCATAATGTTCTGCTTCGATGGCAATTATCATACGAAACAGGTTGCAAACGTATAAAGCTGTTTTGCTTCGTATATTAGTAATATCTGAGTATTCAGTGGTTCAATGTCCCATATTCTTTTCTATGAAGCTAAGACCACTTCCTCCATAAGAGAGAACTGTGGGAATTACGATGTCAAAGCAACAGACCAGACATGTATGTTGTGTGTATCATATCCACAATGCTGCCAATATGCTTCCTATCACTGCAGACAGTTGGAGCAGCTTAGTTTTCTGATGTCAGCCGGTTCCAGGACGACAAAACAAGTTTGGCTCGGATAAGTTTTGTTTTCTTCCCACCGCCTGGGGCGTCGCTACTAATCAATCCACAGCTGGAGTTGAGAAACGTATTTTAAGAGACACATTATGGATTGCTTTGCTGTTTAGAACATGCTGTCAAAGCAGAAGCAGATATGCATGAGCCAGAATCCATCGCTAAGAAAAGGCAACAAAGAGTCAGCTGTTGCAAATAGTGCTGCCAGCTGGAGAGCTGCTAGTCCAGACAACAGGAGCAGCAGCAGAAGCAGCAGAAGCAGCCGAGGCATTGGGTCTGAATGCTTGAATGACTTCTTATCTTTCTCTTATATTGGTTGTTACACAAAGCAATAAGAGGTTTTTGGTGTACAACTTTCCCTGGTGTTGTATGTATTTCGTGTTCAATTAGAGTTGTCCTACCAGATAGAGAAGAGAACACATCCGTGTTACGGCCTACCAGGGTTTGAAGCTCCTGTACCTGCCGACCGCTGAGGTCCGGTCCGTAGGACACCAGGTCCCTCATACCTCTCATTGCAAACATGAGATAAGGTAACAATTGGTCCCCATCCTTCTCTATCACCTTCTTTAGCATGCTTTTTAGAGTTTTGTTGAATCTCTCTACCAATCCATCTGTTTGGGGATGGTAGACAGAGGTGTGTAGCTGCTTCACCTACAAAAGCTGGCAGAGGTTTTCCATTATGGTTGACATAAATGGAGTCCCCTGGTCTGTCCCCTGGTCTGTCCCCTGGTCTGTCCCCTGGTCTGTCCCCTGGTCTGTCCCCTGGTCTGTCCAAATCTCCTCAGGCATGCCGATTCGGCTGAAGAGGAGGAACAACTCTTTTGCAATGTTCTTAGAGGTCATTGCTCTCAGGGGTATGGCTTCAGGGTATCTAGTGGTGTAGTCTACCATCACTAGGATGTGCTGGAAATCTTTAGCTGACTTTACCAGGGGGCCAACTAAATCCATTCCTATCCTCTGGAATGGGGTTTGAATGATAGGCAATGGAATTAAGAGACTCTGGTATTTTGGTTTGGGAGCATGTTTCTGGCATTCTGGACAGGATTTGCAGTAGTCTTGGAAGGCCTTTATAACCCCTGAACAGAAGAACCTCCTTAGCACTCTCTCTGGTTTTCTCCACTCCTAAATGGGCTCCTAGTATGTGAGTGTGGGCTAAGTGCAGCACTGTGTTGACACGACCTCTGGGCACCAACAGCTGTTCAATAATTTCTCTATTTTTCTTATCAATGTCGTATAATATCTGGTTGGTGAGGGCAAAGTGGGGATATCTCAGGGTATCCTTGTCATCGATGGGCTTACCCTCCAATACCAGGACATTGTCCCGGGCGTGTATTAACTTGTTGCCTTGAAGCTGAGCTGTCCCAAATTGACCCAACAGCAGCTGCTCCGGTGAAGGCTCCCAGTCCTGGTCCTCAAATGGGAAATTTCCATCCTTCACCACCAGGGGGGGCATCGGCAGCACCATGTTCATTTTCTTCCAGCGGCCCCTCAGCTTCACTGGCAGGTTACCAGGAGTCGCACCTAGTTTTAAGGCTGGAAGACAGCGGCGCACTTTCTTTACTTTTTTACATTTGAATGTACTGGAACGGTATTTACCTTTCTGTTTTGGGGTGGCCCCCCCCTCACAGGGGCTGGTGCACAGCACACAGTCCCGACCGATCAGCAGGGGCACCGGCAGGGTTGGTATGATGTGGTATTTTATTTGCCTTGATTAATAATTGGGTTTAGAAACTGACTATTGCATTTAAATTTAAGATCTCTATGGGCCTGAATTTAAGAGTTATACGTGTTTTAAGATGTGCATTTGTTGTTATACAAGATAATAGAGAACAGGTCTTTTTCCAATCGTATTGCGCAATGTATCTTATCACATTCTCTGTGTCATGAAAGGAATCATATAATGATGTCGTGGTCAATCCAGGAACAGTCAAAGCCAATCAACTGGACTTAATCAACTGACTGAAGACCTGTCGCAGTACAATGGGATGCTACTGATTGGATGTTATCAGCCCATTAGTTGTTATCAGATGTAATCGGGAGCGTCGATATGAAGGAGTGAGATGCTGCTCTGCCTCCTCCAAGTGACAGATGCCGTCAGAGGCCGTATTTAACATTGACCAGTAAAAAGGACTAAATCCCATGACATCCAAATATTGGGAGGGAGTAGAATGAAGGTGGGCGGGTCTGGAACACAGGATGTTGCAGCAGGAGATGAGAGTTCGGTTCCTGTTACCGCGTTTCCTACAACAAGTTTCACATTTGCAGCAGCAAGTAGACTTTTAGTTTCTGTTTCTGTTTTGGCAGTTGAACTGGCCCTTTAACTCTTGATATTTAAGACTGTATGTGCAGGTGCGTGTTATTATAAATGGTTTGCATTAGGAGGTTCATGGCATGTGTGGAGAGACTGAAGGCTCAGAGCTCACCTGAGTGTCTGACATCAGTTACCACAGAGCTGAGGGACAGCGGTGAAGCAGAGCTGCTGACCTGAACCACGTCAACGACGCTCTTTTGTATTGAGGATGGATTTTTTTTTTTATGTCGGCTGGAAAACAAATAGAAACCAGTGGAAAGCTGTGCATGTATTCATTACCATCCCTCAACCTGACAAAGTGGAGTAAAGTTGGACTAATGATGAGGCAGAAGGTAAACTAGCCTGCTGGGAGCAGCACGACTGATCCATGAGTTTGTGTGTGCAGCTTTGACACTTTCAGGGAGGTGGTGACAGTATCGAGGAGCCCGGGTTGTCTGTGAGTGTCTTCATATGTGACTAACTAACAAGTGTGTAAATGGCACCACCTGTTATCCGTGAGGGGAACAGATCGTCAAACCTCAGTCATGCTCCCGTCTGACAGCTGAAGAATGTCTCGTGGCTCGGTCGGGAACTCACCATCCATCTTTATTTAGTGCCGGAACCCGAACCAGCACACGTCAAGCCGAGTCAATCTGTGCTCGGAGAAATATTCAATACTTTCCCTGGGACTTGGTTTTTTCCAAATGTACTCAGAATTTAGGGGGAAACAGGGATTGTGAGGAGAGAGACGGCTTACCAGAGCTTTGCAGCTCATTTTCTGTTTTAGCTCCGCTGGGCTTTGCTCCCCTCTGAATGCTGCTCCGTAAGATCCAGGCCGACACATGTTCTCAGACCAGACTTTTATTTGTGTGGGCTATGTAGAAGTTTTCTGGCCTCTTGTATTCATGTCTAACACAAAGATTGCCTCTGTTCAACTTTTAGAAAGTGTTGTGGACGAGATAGCGGTGCTGTTTCTTTAGAGGAAGATGAAACGGTACATTAGTACTGAAATATGAAAATTCAAAAGCTTGACTATTGACAAAGGGGAACCACTCAGCGGTCTATAAAGTGTGTCTATTTAAATACAGCAGGCTGCTCTGAAGAAGAGGAAAGCCTGGACGGCCTCAGTGAGCTTTAGCATTCAGCTCAAGGGACTAACATCTGTTCAACCAACCAACATTCACGACTGCAGCGAGAAACAATTCAATTAAAGGTTCCACTTAAAGTGCCGTGATTTAATGTAAAGTATTGCTGATAGGCCTTACTTAGAGGATTAATGTACATGTATATCAACTGCTTAAATACTTTGGCTACAGCTGCAAGAGTTAATACTGTAATCCTGCAGCAGTGTGCAGCACGAGGTGATGGAGGATTCACGTGCACACGTCTGGTGTGGTGATGAGGAAAGTTACCTTCAGTTAGCAGCTACATTAGCAGAAGAGACGGCGTTCTGTTCTATGTGGACAAAAACTGCTCTGGATATACAAATATTGTTGGAGTAACTATGAATTGTGTGCAGACAAACAGGGAGTAGATACACGTCTGGGCCAAGACAGAAAAAAGAAGGAACAGGAAAAATGAAGGTGCTGAAAATTGGAATGAGCTGATCAAAGATGAATAGACGAGCAAATTAACTTTTAATTGACTTTATCATCTGATCTGTCGTTGAATGGAAAGAATAGAGATTTCTTTTCACATTCATTATTTCCTTAAAGTTAATGATGTCTTCTGTTATATTTTTTGACTTGTCTGATAACTTTGTATGACGTCTGATGTTCCGCGGCTTCAGAGGTGATAAAGCTCTGAGAGCAGTCGGTTTAGGTTTGTACTTCACCGTGTTAACTTTCCAAAGTGCAGCACAAAGTCTTGAAAACATGCGGCTCAAGCAAGATTACGTCCAACTCAGGGAAGTGTTTACACAGCAGCTACTGTGTTTGTGCCTTTGAAGTGTAGCAGTAAATTAAAAGAGGGCACTTCTCTCTGATACGGTTTTTGGGTTTGTTCTCTCCGATGAATGATTTTTGGAAAAGGGAAAGATATGCGAGTGGGAGTAGCTGCAATCTCCTGGCGCCTGCAACACCTCGCTCTGCAAATGAAGGGGACATCACGAGTGTTTATAGAAGCAGGTGTTTAGCTGCATGGGGTTTATTTGTAGTGCATATACTTCTTCAGATGTAACAATAAATAGACATCTATTTGTGCTTACTCCTTCTCTGTACATATATACTGCAATACAACAATTAGAACGTAATAAAGACATTTGTTCGATGCATTTAAGAGCAGTGGTAAAAACAGTTTCAAGAGGACGACAACAGTGTTTGACTAAAAAGATGCTTATTGTTCTGAAGGCACGAGGACTCCCAGAGTTCCACTGACTCTTTCAGCACAACACATTGGCAACAATAAGGCCACAGATACTTAAAACAGCTTGTTCGCTTTTTTAAATCTATTAAATACATTCATTTCAGGTTTGTATAATATTTCAAGCACTTGACAATATATCCTCCTTAGCCTTGTCCAGTCTAGGAGTCTTGACACTTTGGTCTGGAGCACATTCAGTGATCGCCTGGTCGAGGTAGTCGAGGAGGATTAGCACAGTCCGCATGTTGTTTGTCCTGGATGAGCAGCAGGCAGGTAGAATCAGCTCCAAAGCACCGTGTTTCTGTAGAAAAGGTTGAGCTAATCTGTAAAGGGTTCGGCCATGTGGACTGTCGAGTCATCCAAGTCTGAACTGGTGAGGCGTTTCTGAGGAGCTGTTGCAGAGAGGAAAGAGAAGCAACATATTCCGGTTCATGGTCCAAACTACATTCCTTTCTCTTGTTAGAGATTCTCCACTAACAACTAGCACCAAAGCTGATTATCACTGCCTGTTACTGCTGAAGTCACATGATGAGGTGACTGCATTGTATAACAGTGTTGAAGAGACATTAGTTATAGACCAAGAATCTTGGAGGTGAGACAGACGATGCAGCAGCAATTACAGTCTCACACACTGCTAAATATCTGTACGCAGCTTAGCAAAGTGCTGCAAGTGATTTTGGCTGAGAGCCACTGGCAGTGATACAAACACAAGTGGAACTCTGGGTGCTTCGTGACCCTCAAGAAGTTAACATTAAATGTAAAAGATTAACTTAAATGGTCAAATGCGAGTCTTGAAATGCGAAACATGACTGTTATGAAACCATCAGACCTGTGGAGAGCTGCTCAGTGTACAAATACTCACACAGTGTTTCAGATCTGAGAGAGCTGCTCAGGGAGGTGCTGGCGCCTTTGATGGAGGACGTTAGAGCAGCTAGTCTCCAGCCCCTGGAGGCGGCGTCCAGCTTCTCTTCCTGGAAGACAGGAGGACATGCTGACTGAAGAGTCTACTGACACATACATAACGCCCAGCGGTCGCTTTATGATATACGATATGATTCCACCCAGGGATTAACCATTGACCCAAACATGAAGCCTGTGTGTGTTGTTGTTTCGTGCAGGCAGCCACTCTTCATGTGCCGCAGGAGCTGTTTCCAACATGGAAGTCTTGTTAAGCTTTTCCTTAAACAAACCTGTGATGGGAGCAGCTGCTTTTAGGTTAATGCAACTGTCAATCAACAAGGGAGTTGTTGATCAAACCACCTGGATTTTTCTGACGGATTAAAAGCTCTTTGATACCTTGATGGGTCCCTTGACTGCTTTATAACACTGAATGGTAACATTCTGGTTTGGTTTGAGTGTGGAACTGTGCCGTTGTGTGAGCCGGCTCACCTCAGACGAACTCTGATGCATCACCGGCATGTGAAATTATTCATTTATTCAATTTGCAAATTAGGTGTAGCAAACACATTGTCACTGATGTGGGCGAGCTAGACTCGTATAGTTCTGGAAGTCAGGCTCTCCTTATTGAAATGGCGGCTGTTTAAACAAAGCAGTGCAATTAGTCACTGAAATAGAAAAAGGTGTGGGATGGTGTTCAGGAGCACATGATCCTGTGAGGCATCAGAAAGTTAGACAGCACATTTCTAGATTGCAGAATAATAAGTACCTGTGTGTGTGTGGTGCTCTGTACTTCCACTGCTGACCAAAGAATAACATTGTGATACATTGATGGTAGGGGGCGCTGTAGAGCTCCTACCAGCTTCAATCCAGTGAGGCCCAAGACCAGTGAGTGAGAGGATGCAAGGATGGAGCGTTTGAGGCACACAGACAAACGGAAATTCAAACAAGTTGGGAACACGATTATCTTGTAACAGAGGTCGATTCCGCTGCATTGTGTCTGGTATGTAGGCAGAGGGTTGCTGTTTCTCACCAGTTCGCAAAATACATGGGTGAGGATCACAAGGTGAAGGTAGCAGACTTGCTAACAAAGCTAACCACACAGCAGCTAACACCGACATATCTGACTCAGCACAGTTGCTGGTGTTTTTGCGAAGCGTCAATGAGGACTTTGAAGTGTGCCAACAACTAGCGGGCCTTGAAACACTGAAAGGGACAACAAGAGGTATCGATATTTTTATGGAGAACGGTTTGAAGTGGGAAAACCTATCTGGCTGTCTCATGGGGGCATGTTGTGTCCCATGTTAATTTGCCTACTGAACTAAATGAAGCTCTAGCGCAAGTTCAGTCAGGAAGACCGATGTTATCACAAGCCACATCTAGCAATCACTCCTCCCACATGAATCATTATATTCTCGCTGTTGATTTTGGGGCGTAACCCGAGATATCAGCTGGTCTCAGCAGCTGACCACAACCATCCAATAGCGTAGTGACACACCTCTGTCGTTCTCTCTCTCTATCGTATCACTGCTTCCCCTTTTTAAACATGTTCTCTCTCAGCTTCCAGTTCTCGCATGCTGCTGACTCCACTCCACCACCTCCCCAGCTCCACCTGTCAAGTCAGAATCATCACCTCCATTCCATCCTTCAGCCCAACAGACCAGAGGGATCATCAGCCACCACCACCACCAGTATCTGGACTCCAAGGGGGGTTTATCCTACCACTGCTCAGGACAGACATCTACGACTCAAAAATTCCCCATGGAGTCCATGCGCCAAATACTCTCCCTACAAAGGGTTAATCATCGCATATCTCGTCAGAATAAACATTCATGTTGAAGTCGTACACTCGTCTCTCCTGATTGAAATGTCTTTGTATTTAGATATAGGCCCAAGGCCTCGTAATGTTCCATGTCTGTCTTCAAATATTTCATAGTGCTTTAATTATATTTCTAATTTAAAGAAGCCAGATTGATGAGCCAGATCCTCGGCTGTACTGTATTCTCTGATCTGTCCTGATGTCACGTCAGCCGACAACCAGCGCATCCTACATTCTCATACATGAAAACATCTCGGCTACACGTCGAACCCGCCTCCAAATCTTTGAAATTCTCCATCAGACAGTGTTACTCTGGAAAGTTTTCCAGCTAAAACTATGGGCACTATGTTTTATTAATGTCCTCCCACATGACAAGCCTGAAGGTGAAACATTAGCTACAAAATGTCGACACAGTTACTGTGTATTCTGTGATGATGCACTGTAGCATGAAACAGTTTTTATACCTTCTATTATATTGCGGTTATAAGAATAATGGTGTTTATTCATCCAGCCTGGTCATGATGTCATACTGCCTCGCCAATTTAAAAGCTAATTGGGAACTTTTGTTTGAACACTCCCCGCACATTCTTTGATTAAGTGACTCCTCGAGCTGCGCTTCGATCTATTTATCCCTCCGGTGTATGTTTCAATAGCCGCCCCATCCCCATTCAGAGGGAGTATTTTAACCATCAAAAGAACTGCTTGTCACAAGGAGGCTCGATCAAGCTATGCTGAAAGGCGAACTGAAATACAAATACGACCTTCTGGATGCTCCCCAACCGAGCCCGGTAGAACGTGGGGCGATGCATCTCGCTGCTGTGTTGTTGTGGTAACCAGGGTCCAAGCTATTCCCTTTTCTATCTCAGCAGTTAATCAAAGCATCATGTGATGAGTAATTTAAGGATGTTAGTGGTGGACCTGAGCAGTTTGCTCATTGAGGTCAATACAGTTCCTCTCGGTTCTTAACCCCATCAGCAAAACATATTATATTCTAACAGAGCTCATGGACCTTGACAAAAACAATACTTTTCAACCTTGTGCTGGCCTCTATGGGTTGCTTAACAAACATAACCCTAGGTGAAGCTGCCTACGCGGCTACATTGAATCCCGCTGAAAGCCAACTTGACCTCACTTTAACAACTTCAGGGCTCTTAAACACCTCCAACTTTCTAAACCACAGCATGAATACCAGCTTTCTCTTACTGTATTCATTAGGTTTAATGAAATCAAGCCTTACCGTCTCCAGATCTAAGACACGATCCTGTAAAGACACAAGCAGAGAGGGTTGCAGTGACTGTGTGTACGAGACATCGAGTCCAGGTAACTGATCAGAAATGGTGTGTTAGCAGAGTGTGTGGGTGGGTGGGGGAATAAGTAACAGATGAGAGGAGCAGAGTGCTCCAACAAAGGGATAACAAGGGAAGGATATGCAGGCACTAGGAAGACTGGAACACAAGTTTCATATCACACACACAAAGACAGGCCGCTCTTGCTGCTCATCCAGCGCCTGACTGATGTTCTCTCTCTAACGACGCACAAGTGATGCTACGCCTCTTATCCACCACTCAAACAAACACCTGCTCCCCCCCCCCCCCCCAACAAGCTCCCTCACCCCTCTACCTATAAGTTGTTGATGTTTCACAACAAGGGTACTTTCTCTTTTTCCCCTCAGCCTACCACCAACTTTGTTTTCCATCTTATTCATCTACTGTACATCCCTCACTCTGTCCATCCTTCCTCTCTACATTCGTAATTAAAAGCTCGGCTAGGTTGACGAGGGTTGATGAACTGCACACAAGCTTTCTCTGATGCCATCGTGCAGCTACAGATTGGACCTAGTTTTCCACAACACGCACGTCTTTGGAGAAGCACAGAAATGTTCGGAAACAAGCTGACACTTTAATATATATATATATATGTGTGTGTTACGCTGTCTAATAGTGAGTTAAGGGCTAGTGAGATGCTGGGGGCCAGTCCACTACACAATAGCGGAGTTGGTGGCCTGCCAAGCGTACACGCCGCAGTATTGAAAGACAGACTCAAAGCCTCTGGTGGCTTTTAAACTCCGAGGCCTTATGTCTACGGTAATTAGCTGCTTGTCCGAGCAAGGCTGCAAGGAGAGTGTCAGGCCCAGGGCTGAACGCTAATGTGGGTGGCACTGCATCACAGAACTCACAAGCCCAGCAGTTCCTCAGAAGTAACCCAACAGAAAAACAATTTGAATGCAGTATGGTGTGTAAAACAAAACTACTACCACCTGTCTCCTCTTGGCCACATAGAGTTCAGAGTGGATCAGCTGTATGTTCTACTGTTTAAAGTGAAGGTTGTCAATTGTAAAGAATAAAGATTCACACACGCGGGAGAATTAAGGGACGTATTCCCTCCCTCCTATAGATTTCAGAGACTTGTAGAAGGAGTCAAAGCTGTTGTGGCGACTTGTGTTGGCACCTGACTGAGACCCTTCATGTTGGCCACCCGTCTGTATGTAATGCTCACCTGAAGGCTCCTCTTCTCTTCATCCTTCCAGCGAATCGTCTCCAACAGTTCTGAAAGGAGAAGATTCAATTCAGCACGACACAACAGAGGTATGCAGGAAAGAAGTGACGAGTAAAGTAAAGTTGATGGGATAGTGCTCGGGCCGACTGCATGTAACATCTTCATCTCATCATCATGCATCTTATATAAACACAGATGTACTGTGTAGTAGAATATGCTTGGCAGGCTGCCATGCTGAGGAAGCTTTAAGGAATAAAGAGAGGATGGGTTAGTTTGTGTTAATCATTCTAAAAAGTAAAGTTTTATAGCTTAAACTTGGTGTGTCAACTCCAGTGTGGATCAGAATATTCTTTAAATCAACATTTATGCTGGCTCCTAATACACAGCGGCCATTCAGCAGTAAGCGTCAGTAATACCTCTTTAAGCCCTCCACCGACACGTAAACGGAACACGCTGATCAAAGATATCCCCTGATGCTTTTCTGAAAGCTTCCGTCCTAATAGCTTGTAAATGCCTCTGCAAACATTACTGCGACTGCTTCTTTGCTCATCTCACCCTCTTGTCTCACGGGGTGTTCCCGAGTTCAATACCCAGCTGCCTGGGGATGACTGCATCTCCACCTCTTCAAGCACGCACGCATGTTAACAAACTTACACCAAACAGCCTGCCAGATGGAAGATCCCACACTATACAGACTACACAGACAGACATCGTCTCTACTACTAGTGCATCCTTAAGAACATCACAAGGCTGCAAGAGAAAGAAAAAGAAAAAGAGCCTCTTCTCTGACTCATACTGATCCTATTGTGGCTACTCATGAGTGAAGGTCAACACTGGACAACACAAAGACTGCAACTGTAATCTGACAGTATGTTAACATGTGCAACAATACAACACGAGTCATCGAGTACACAATTCATATTCAAGGCAGAGATGATAAAATCTTAAGACATGAATAGATACCGGCATTATTCTCAGGTCTAATAAGATATCTTTTCACTGCCTCCATCAGTTAGGCAGACAAAGGTACTGCTGTCAGGCTGACTGGCTCCTTAGATATAGTGAACGGTGTGCGTCCAGAGGCGGTCTGGAGATGAGGCTGCTGCATCATCATGTGGATTATCTCAAGTGTTGGATATCTTACCACTGTAGAGAAGATCCCTACAGTGAAATGACAGACAGCTGATTGTCCTTATGTAAGTACTTTATTTCCCTGTCGTTATCTAACTGCGACTCTCCAAGGTCTTTGAGTGTCTTTTAAATCACCCATTTTCTTACATTGTTCAGCAAAGGAGCCTAAAAAATGTGTTTTTCTTCCTCCTCTGGCAGTTACAGCTCATTAGGAGGAATTCAGTCACAACTGTGACTCCGTACAGAGAAAAAAACAAGTCCATTTTCCACTTAAGATTCTTTCTCAAACATTTGTAATCATACACAAACATCTTCACCGGAATGCAACGCATAGGAGACACGGGCACAGACACACGGAGCTTCTCACAGGCAGTCTTTGAAATACAACAACAAAACACCTTTAGTGAGATGAGTATATTGAATTAGATGCATATAATGATTAACTATAGATGATCAAAGGAGGAGCCAGGAAGTTGGTGATGCTTCATCAATCAAAAGAAAACTGAAGGAATAATCATTGTAAACTACACATATATGGACGACCCAAAGAGTTCTTGTTCAGTCCTGCTTGATTGAGGTAATACTGTATCTGCTTAGGAAAGAACACAGAACCTAATTAGTCTCACGTCGTGCTGTGTTTTATATTTGGAAGGGATGCGGCTCACTGGAATACTCTGATGAAGATCGCACAACTGTTTGTGTGGAAAACAAACAAACAAATGCAATTACTCGCCTGCTAGCTGTGAGTGAGAGCAACATGAATTGATTTTTTTCCCAAATGTATGCAGTTTGTGTACCTTTCTTCTCAGTGCTGAGAGAGTGTAACCGCCTCTCCTGTTGATCCAGGCGCTGCAGGAGAGCGGCTTGGTCCGAGTCCCGGCTCCGCGTGGGGGCCTTCAACTGATCCCTGGCCTGCTGCTGCCGCTCCCTCAGGCGCTGCTGTCTTGTGTCCCGAACCTCCTCACACAGCCAGCGTATCTTAGCCTGATTGGTTAATTAAACACACAAATGGGTTACAGAATGTGGTTCACTGATGTAGAAGTCTGCCAAGGACACATCACATATGAAATGTTCAAATCTCATCTATCGTTATTTTGTCAGCTTAATCTGGACGTTTGACTCTCTAAAGAAGGAAACAGACCAAATCAGTGTGATTGTAATTCACAGAAACTACTACGGTCCAGTCAGGCGAGGTGTTATGAGGCAAACTGCCAGTGCAAAGAGGGAATTAAAACACATTTACAATGCGTCAAACAACAGAGTTACAGCCAAGCACAACAAATAATGAAATGGATATTCTGAGATTGTTAAGCCTGTAAATCAAAGCTTGATTGTACAAACATTAAAACTGCAAACTAGGGAGCTAATTATCTCCTGTTCTCCAGTGTGTTATTCTTGTAAATCCACAGTACTCTGAGAGGAGATATTCATTATGGGGATGAAGACCGAGTGGTGCAAACACATTTTAACATAGCATCATGCTTCACAGTTGACTTGCGATATCTACATGTATCTTTGCAATGCTAAGCTGATTTAGTTTGGAAAGAAGCTACGACGCACTAAATATTATTTAAATAACCTTAGAAAATAATATATTTCTGTTGACCAATTCAGAGCGGCTGAAAGGCTGAAAGTGTCCTTGCCCTGAAGAATATTATAGAAG